>JASDQU010100239.1:0-24968 GCA_032191745.1 Picea mariana | reverse complement strand
AATCTTTTGCAACACCTTATAAGGGCCATAGTACTTTGGTGATAATTTATTATCCTTCTTGGCTTGCTTGAGGGACATCTGTTTGTATGGTTGTAGTCTTAAAAACACCCAATCCCCTACTTCAAAACTTCTTTCACTATGATGTTGATCTGCTTGTTGTTTCATGTGATTATGTGCCATGGTCAAGTTGTCCTTTAAGATTTGGAGAATTTGTTGTTTATGCTCGATGTGATCTTCCACTGCTTGAACCTTAGATTTTTCTTTTAGAGAAGAAGTGATGGAAGGTGGGTGGTATCCATAGAGTGCCATAAATGGTGTCATTTTTGTTGCAGTATGAAATGAAGTGGTATACCACCATTCTGCTAAGGGTAACCATTTGAACCATTGTGTTTGTTTATTAGAGACAAAGCAACGAAGGTAGCCTTCCAAACATTTTTTCACTATCTCAGTTTTTCCATTAGATTGAGGATGATAGGATGAGATATGAGCCAATTGAGTACCCAAACAAGAAATCAATTATGTCCAAAAATGTCCAGTGAAGATGGGATCTCTGTCACTTACAATAATCTTTGGGCTTCCATGTAGCTTTTGAACTGTCTCCATGAATGCGGTGGCAACTGTACTGTCTTTGAAGGGATGAGAGAGTGCACAAAAGTGTGCATACTTTGTGAGTCTATCAACAATCACCATGATGACACTCTTTCCTTCAGACTTTGGTAACCTTGTTATGAAATCCATGGAAACCTATTCCCAATGCTGACTTGGGATGGTTAATGGTTGTAAAAGAACTGGGGTCTTAATTGTTTCCACCTTATTTTGTTGGAAAACCAAACATTCTGCGCCAAACCTTTGAACATCAATTTTAAGGCCATCCAAAAAAAATTGCTTCTTTATCCTATGGTAGGTTTTAAAAAATCCGAGTTCCCTCCTACTAGAGAGGTGTGCAATTCCAATAGTACCTTTTGTTTGAGTTGGGAATTCTTACATAAATATAAGTGATCTTTGTACGATAGTGAATCATTTTTCCATGTAAATGTATCTGATACACTGGAATCCTGGTGCAACCTTTGAATGAGAGTCCACACTTTTTCTTCATTCTTCCATTCATCCCTTGCTTCTATTATCCAATCGAGTTGGATGATCGAGATAGCATAGAGAAATGCCTCAACATATTCATTCTTTCTTGAGAGTGCATCTGCCACAACATTTTCCTTCCCTTTTTTATAGACGATTTCAAAATCATAACCCAATATCTTGGTCACCCATTTGTTTTGTTCTTCTAAATATAGTCTTTGTTCCAAGAAGTATTTAAGACTATCATGATCTGTTTTGACCTTGAAGTGCCTACCTATTAGGTAAGGATGCCATTTCTTCAATGCATGTAGTATTTCCATCATTTCCTTCTCATAAATGGGTTTGTGTAAGTCATTTCCCTTGAGTGGTCGACTTTCAAAATCCAAGGGCCTTCCTTCTTGCATTAGGACAACACCAATTCCATTTCCCGAGGCATCATATTCCACAATAAAGGTTTTTGTGAAGTTTGGAGTGGTCAAGACAGGATCTTTTCACATCACCTCTTTAAGTTGTTCAAAAGCTTTAGTTGCCTCTGGAGTCCATGAAAATGCATCCTTCTTAGTTAGTGTCATTAAAGGTGTTTCTATTCTTCCATAGTGCCAAACAAACTTGTGGTAGTAACCTGTGAAACCCAAAAATCCTCTAAGATTCTTCAATGTTTTGGGAATCGACCAGTCCATCATCACCTTAATCTTGTTAGGGTCTACCTTGACACCTTCATGAGATACAATATGACCCAAATACTCTACCTCCTTCACCCCAAAGAAACATTTGGATGGTTTGGCATATAGTTGTTGTTCCTTTAGTAGTTGTAGCACCTTGTCAACATGTCACAAATGATCCTCCCAAGACTTTCTATAGATTAGTATATCATCAAAAAATACTAACACAAATTTTCGAAGGAAGGTCTTGAAAATGGAATTCATCAACCCTTGGAATGTGGAAGGTGCATTTGTAAGGCCAAAAGGCATGACCAAAAATTCATAATGGCCTTCATGAGTTCGAAATGTTGTTTTTGGGATATCTTCTTCCTTCATTCTAATCTGATGATACCCTGAACGGAGATCCAACTTTGTGAAATAAATTGCTCCATGTAGTTCATCTAACAATTCAACAATGATGGGAATGATAAACTTATCTTTAATACTAATCTTGTTGAGCTCTCTATAATTTGGACACATACGCCATGAGCCATCTTTCTTGAATAGCATTACCACTAGTGTAGAGTAAGAACTTTGACTAGGTCTAATAATGCCAACCTCTAACATTTCTTCAACCATGCGCTCAATTTCACTTTGTTGGGCATAAGGGTATCTGTATGGCCTGATGTTAGGAGGAACACTCCCAGGAATTAGGTGAATATCACGATCATGATTTCGAGTGGGTGGAAGACCTTTGGGAATATCTTCAAATACTTTGGAATGCTTATTAATGATCCCTTGGAGATCTAGGAGAATAGATGGCTTAGATGTTTGAACATCTAGTGAGCATAGTTGTGAANATGCCCCTTTTTCAATAATTTTGTCATGCCATTGGAGCTTATCACCTTACTAAGTTTCCCTGTGATACCTCTTAACTCAATTTCTTTTCCTTCCAATGAAAATTTCATTAAAAGTTCTTGAAAATTAAAAGCCATTGTTACTGATGATTGTAACCATTGGATTCCTAGTACGACATCAGCACCACCCATGGGTATAGAAATCATTGGACTATTCATTACATATTCCCCCATAGTAAGATTGATCTTATTTCATTTTCCTAAGCAATTGATAGTTCCTCGATCTGCAATCATTACTTGAAACTATGGTGTTGGATATGCAAAGCAATTGAGAGCTTTGGCTAATTTATAGTGAATGGAATTATGAGTACTACCAGAATCAATTAGGACTATTACCTTTTTCTTTTTGATATATCCTTCGATCTTGAGGGTTTGAGGAGTGCTAATTCCATCCAATGCATTACACGATATCATGGGAGTCAACTCTTCAGAAGAAATCGTGTCTACATTTTCATCTTGAGATGGTTCTTGTTCTTCTTCCCCTTCACAATCTATGTAGAATAATTTCTTCTCACCACACTTATGTCCCTTACTATACTTGTTATCACAATTAAAAAACCTTTTTCTTTTCTTTCCTCCAATTTTTGAGGTGTTTTAGAAAAAGGAACATTATTCTCTTGATAGATGTTAGGAGTGGTCCTTCTAGTAGCCATAGCCATATTTTTACTTTCAACATTTCTTGCCACACTAAATGAATTCTCCAATGATTTGGGTTCCCAAAGATGAACCTCATGTTGAATGTTATCCCTTAAAGTTCCTATGAATACATCAATCAAGTGCTCATCTAGAATATTTGTTACCTTTATATTCAATCTTTGGAAGTTCTCAATGTGCTCTGTAACTGAACCCTTTTGCTTGAGATTTATCAATTGGCTAAAGAAGGTATTGCTCCTTGAATCCTCATAGTGTGATATCATTTCTTCCATGAAAATTGTCCAAGTGATGAGTGATTTGCGAGAACAAATCCATCGATACCACACAAATTGATTGGGTTCTAAATATAAAGAAGCAATCCATACCTTTTGTGTACGTGGCACATTATGTAGATCAAGTAATTGCTCCATCTGAAGTATCCATGTGATTAGGTCCTTGCCATCAAACTTCCTCATATCAATCTTAGGAAAGTGGTTGGCCTTCAACCCAAAGTTAGAGTTTCTCTATTCTTTATTCATCTTCCTTGTGTCCTCATCATGAATTTCATGGGATATATTTTCACTTTCAGGTGTCCTATCTATTAGAAAAATTTTCAATCCTCCCATGATCTCCCCTTTTAAACCATCCATCTTAGTATTTATTGCCTCCAACTTAGCTTCCATTGAATCCATCATCTCTTGTAGTTCATGTTTTGTTATTGTCTTCTTTTGTAAATCATTTATGTCCCTACGCATTTCTTAACCTTCATCAAGAGTCCAAGTAGGACTGTTTGGAGGCTTATTTGGTGTAGAAGTTCCCTTTTTTGGTGGCATGTTGGCCAAGTATCACTTTAAATCTTGATTTTGAGGTGGTTCTGCTAGACAATCTTTATTTTATTGTATCTCCAAAATTTCATCCCTTCTGGGTATGAAATTTTCTTTTTTGTAGTTCTCTGATATTTATTCTCTGCAATGCCATAGGTCTGATCAAAATTAGATGTGCCAAGTAGAATTATGGTAACTTCCCCACATCTTACTGATTTTTGGCCTTTCTAGGAGATATCACTTGTATAGCATGCCCCACACAAAATAATTGGTATAAAATTATGAAACTTGTACCAGAAATACTATCCAATGCAACTGGTCTCACTCAAATTTGATACTCTAGGAAGAATTTATGATTGTTTTACCCAGAATAACTACTTGAGACTAGTCAATAAGACTAGTCAAATACCCTATCTTCCACAGGGTGTATCTACAAATGTAAGATGACCCAGAAGATGAAATTTTTATCACGGATAATTTAATAATTTATGTGAATATTCTCCGGATTTCAAGGTCTGAAACATTACATAAAAATTTTATAGCGAAAATTCTGCGAGGAATCAATTCAGGACAATTCCAGAACCCTATCTTACACAGGTTGTATCTCCTAAATTATAAGGCCTCAAGAGTTGAAATTTTAACCCAACGTACCTTGATCCGTCTACTAAATATCCTCCAAAGGGTTCCTTCTGAAACATCATAGAAAAAAAATTATAGCGAAAATCCCAAGGTGTCTCAAATGTAGTAGTGAAATTCCAAGACCTTGAGCTCTGATACCATATGTTAGGAACCAAATATCAATATAGCATAGAAAAACATCAGAATAAGTACAAAATGCCTTGAAAAAGAGATAATTTCAGGTAATAAGCCTCTTCGAGGGGCCAACCTCCTTATACCCCACATAAATGTACAAATACAAGATGATTCCAAATGAAAATGTCTCCTTGGTATATATAGGAGACTAGGAGGTACAATTACAACTAATGGACTCAAGCCGACATAAATAAAATAACATTACTAATGTAATATGCCCCAATTAATGGGTAATTAGCCACTATTTATGGATTAACATAACTCCTCACGCTTAGAGAGTTATGGCCATGTGAAGTTGGAGAACCCTCATGAGTCATCTAGAAGCCCCAAAAGGTCAAAGTAGTCAAAGTGTTTGCAAAGAAGAAATTATTTAAATAATAAAGTGAAGTGATGAGTATACTATAAGTCAAAGAGGATGCAAAAGAAATTATTTAAATAATAAAGTTAATGGAGAACTTACTAATTGTGGAAAGTGGTTAAGTTAAGTGGACAAATGGTTATAAGTGGGTTAACCCTAAAATAAGGAAAGTGGGTTAATATGGTTAGAAGGTAACCCCTTGAGGAAGCTACATAAAAGTATAAATAATAGGCAAGGCTCTCTCATTCAAAACACACTTGAATATCATTGAATATCTATTTTTGTGAAAGGTTTTTTGGGTAGGTATTATTGATTGAGAAAAGTGCGGCAAGAAAACTGCAGCAAAAAAAGTGCGACAGAAAAAGTTCGGTAGGAAAAGTGCGGCAGGAAAAGTGCGACAGGAAAAGTGCGGAAGAAAAAGTGCAGCAGAAAAATCGCAGAAGGAAAAGTGCAGCAGGAAAAGTTCGACAAAAAAACCGCAGCAGAAAAAGTGCAACAGAAAAATCGTGGCAGTGGATTCGCGACAACAAAACCGCGACAACAGAATGCTACAAGAAGAAAAAATGTATGTTTCTCATATGTGTAGTGTTGAATTTATTAATCAAGTTGAGGGTTTTCCTTGTAAATATGTTGGATTCCCTCTTGGGAGTTTATGGCTTGTTGTAGAGTTGATTTGAGGCAAATCTACTAAAGTCTAATTTTGGTTCATGTTTGAGGGATTTTGGTTGATGTATGTTACTGAAGTTATTGGTACAGATAGAGGTTGTATAACAGTGAGGTTCTAGCACATGGTTTGAGGTACATACTTGTGGTATAGTGTTTGAGGTATATGTGAACGGATCATATTTTGATGATGAAATTGATGAGGGCTTTTGGTTGAGGTACATGTTGGGTACATGGTTGAGACAAGTAGTTGATGTGTTGGCACATACATGAGGTGTATAGTTGATGATGTTGGTACATATTGATGAGTCATAGTTGATGTGTAGTTGATGCATGATAGGCATAGGTTAGTACATGGTTGATGCACTTCTTTATGGTACAGGTTGATTACAGGTTGTTTGGTACAGGTTGGTGCATGGTTGATGCACTTGTTTATGGTGCAGGTTGATTGGTAGAGGTTTACAACAATATATCTCATAGTGATAGTGTGACAATGGTTCCATCATTCTACTTATACGTCAAGGTGGTTGTAGCCACCTTCCAGTTGTAGCCAAAGAACATAGGGGGTTGTAGCCTCCTTCTAGTTGTATCCAGAGAATTGGGGAGTTGGAGCTTCCCTTAGGTTGTAGCCCGAGAAACTAGGGGGTTGGAGCCTCCTTCCAGTGGCAACTAGAAAATAAAGGAAGTTGGTGCTTCAAATGAATATAATTCTTAAAGACATATAAGAAAAAACATTTTGTGGTTTTCTCTCACTTTGGGTTTCCAAGTAAAACATTGGTGTATTGTGTATGTGTGTGATTGTTCATTTTTCCATTGTTTATTTACTCTGCAACCATTGGATGATAATGCTACATTGATATAACACTTGCATTTTATGGTGAAAAAGGATTAGATTGTTCTATTACTAATCCACCCCCCCTCTCAGTAATCCAAAAATTGGTATCAGAGCTGGTTCCTTCAGGAAACAGTTTAATCACTGGAAGGAGATCATGGATTATTATGAGAATGGAGTACCAATTTTTAATGGTCAGAATGGTTTTAAGTATGAGATGTGGAGCAGAAGGATGAAAGTATTTTTACAGGCACAAAGATATTATATTTGGCTATCAGTCATTACAGGATATGATAGTTCAAAAAGGGAAAAGACTGCATCCAAGAAGGAATTGAAGAAGAATAACAAAATAGCAATGGATTTCATTTGTTAATGATTACCTAATCCGGTAAGAGAAAATGTTGGTAAATGTTCATCAACCAAAGAAATTTGGGATAAGTTACATGATATATATTCTTCACCCATCATAGATTCAAAAAATGCCAAAGAAGATGCAGGTACAGATCAAAAAGAATTATGTTCACTATGACAAACCGATTCAAAAGATGAAGAGTACATAATCACTAGAGGTATGTTGCTTTGCTTTAATTATGGAAAACACAGATATCTTGAAATAGAATTCCATGAAGGAAATGAGACAGAAAAACTAATTGAAATGGAATACAATTATGAAGTAGAATCGATTAGTGATTTAGATGAACTAAGAGAAGAAAACAGGTCACTCAAGAAAGAATTGATGAAACAAAAGGAAAGTGTTCACATTTTTTAAGAATCCCAACAGGTCATCGAGAACTTAAGAACTCAGCTAGAAGGAGCCAGAAGGATCGAAGAAAATCTTGAATATCAAAAGCAGTATTTGGTAGCCAACATAGAAGCAAAGAAGGAATAAGAAAAAATGAGAGAGAAGATATTGACAGATCATCTTAAGGAAAGAACTAACGATCTAAACCAGCTTGAGGCAGAGTTTGGTCAAGAAGAGAAAGGACTTGAAGAAGAAATAATCACATTAAAAATTCATCTTGAAGAAGCGAAAAGAACAAAAGAAGTCATGAAGTCTCAGATAATGAAGAAAGAAGAAGAGGTTGAGAAGCTTGAAGAAGAAGTTGTCACATTGAGAAGTAAAATCATCAAGCTCAACAAGAACATTGAAGAGACACACACATCCACATCAGTTATAGAGAATGGAGAGAAGCACTCTAGGTTGCTAGAAAATAAGAATGAAGAAAATAGAAAGAGTTATGCATAAGTACTCAAAGGAAGTAATCATGGTCAATCGGAATCTAAGAAAACTATTGAAGATACATCTTCAAGAAGACCATCCATGTTCAAGCCACAAAGAAGCTTCAATCATGATCATGATCATTCAAGGAAAAAATTCAGAAAGACTATGCCACAAAGAAGTTCATTCACTCCCAGGTATGGAAATTTATTTTATGGTCATTGTTTTTATTGTACTAACTTTGGACATAAGGTTGCAGATTGCAGGGATTATAAAAGAAATGTTCAAGCAAGAAACGCCTATGTGGCCCTAGGTAACATTGAATGTTACAAATGTCATAACTATGGACACATAGCTAGTGATTGTAGAAGCATGATCGATAATTCCATGAAAGAGAACACTGATATCAGATGTAAGAAAGTATGGATAAGAAAACAAGAAGAACAAGTGAACAAAGACCAAGTCCTAGAGATCAAAAGATTGAAACTAAAACGAGATGAAGAAAATTCTACAGAGAAAAATAAAGATGTCAGATATAGAAAGGTTTGGAAAACAACTGAAATAAAAGAAGGGTAGGTAAATAAGGAACAGGTTCAAGAGATTGCACTTTTAGGCATTGCAATGAAAGATGAATCCACGAACATAAACAAAGAAGTCGGAGCTCAGAGAGATAATGAATCTACCAATGAATATGATGATGAATACACATCAGAGCAATAATTGTTCTGAACCATCTGGCTTAGATACGCCCATGTAACATGAATATTAGACATGGGGAATCTATGTGATAGATGTGACAGACCAAAGAACCATCCTTTGAGCAACTTGCAGAGTTTGAATAGACAGATCCATAACAATCAATTAATAGAAGTACAATTAGTTGTAGTAGTGAACACTTCATGATAGTACAATGATAAATGGGTCAACATTATGGACAATGTGCAGTAGAGTCTTAGATAGTATGGACAAAGATGGATTCATAAGAACACTTAGCAGGTTTGGATAGATATATGACAGTGGAAAAGAGCATGGATTCATAGATTGGTTCAAAGAGTGGTTCAGAGACAAAGGAACATTATCATAATGGATGATAATTACACAAGAAATGGCTCGAACAATTCTAATGGATTCAAAATTGACAGATATTTTTTAGACACATGCAGTGCATACAACAGTTCACATTCAAAATAGACTAATGATCAGAAACAACAATGAAAAAACTCCCTACGAAATATGGAAAGGAAGACCAACAAATGTGAAGCACTTCAAAGCATTTGGAATCAAATGCTACATCAAAAGAGAAGATGGAAGAATGAGAAAGTTTGACTCTAGTGTGGACAAAGGAATACTTGTTGGTTGCTCAAGTACAAGGAAAGCATACAAGTGTTACAATATGAGGTTGAACAAAGTTGTGGAAAACATCAATGTAACAATTGATGAAACAGGTGGACAAGAATTAAAGGAAGAATAAAATGAATCAATGGAACAAATTTACGAAGAATAAGCATAAGATGAAGAAGAAGTATACATCGAACAACCAGAAATATTTCAGTTGTCAGAGAACACAGATTATGTGTGCAAATTGAAAAAGGCCTTGTATGGTCTAAAATAGGCTCCTAGAGCATGGTACTCTAGAATGGATAAATATTTACATCAGGCAGGGTTCAAAAAAGGAAGTGTAGACAACAACCTCTACATCAAGGTAACTCAATATAGTATTTTATTAATTGAATTTTATGTTGATGATATTATTTTTGGAAGAAATGATGACAGGTTAAGCCAGAAATTTGCAAAGGATATGCATAATGAATTTGAAATGTCATTACTCGAAGAACTATCCTTCTTTCTGGGTCTTCAGATATGTCAAAACAACCAAGGAATTTTTTTTTCTCAAACTAAGTATATCAGAGAAAGGCTAAAGAGTTTCATAATGGAAGATTGCAAACCAGTTACCACTCCTATGCAAACCAGTTGCAAGTTCAACAAAGATGATGAGTCAAAGTATATAGACCATAGTAATATAGGTCAATGACTGGTAGCTTACTATATGCGACAACATCCATACCAAATGTAATGCAGACAGTTGGACAGGTGGAACGATTTCAAGCAGCACCAAAGGAATCACATGTCTTAGTAGTGAAGAGGATTTCCAGATATCTCAAAGGAACATAAGAGTTTGGATTATGGTATCCAAAAGGAAAGGATCTATCACTTATTGCCTACACAGATGTAGATTGGGAAGGTTTCATTGATGACTGACAAAGCACCAATGGAACAACGTTCTACTTGGGTGAGTGTTTAGTATCTTGGCTAAGCAAGAAACAATCATTAATATATTTATCTATAGTCGAAGCAGAGTATATTGCAACAACAAGATGTTGTACACAGGTTCTATGGATGAAACAAACTTTGATAGATATACAGGTTGAGTATGATGATCCCATTCCAATCTATTGTGATAATACAAGCACCATCAATATCTCAAAGAACCCCGTGATGCACTCCAAGATGAAGAAAATTCCAATCAAGTATCACTTTCTATGGGAATAGGTTGCAGAGAAGCACATCAGATTTGAATATGTGGGCACAAAAGAATAAGTGGCAAACATCTTTACAAAACCGCTTCCATGGGAAGCCTTTGAGTATCTTTTCCAGAGACTCAGAGTAATTTCTACTCCAAAATGAATGATTTTGAATGCTTATCTTATATGTCTTAGATTTACATGAGGAAGCACCATAAAGAGGACAGTTCAGGTTGGGAGATCAATTTCAGGAAGACTTCAGCCAGGGGGAGTATCCCCAAGGACATTTCAGTTAGCGGGAGCAGCCCCAGATGGAAAGATACCCTTGCCATTGATGACAAAGGGGGAGAGATTTATCAGATGCAGAGCATAGAGGCATGGTTCTAGAGGGAGCGATAGTCACAGGAAGAGCATGAGTGATATGACTTCAGTATTGCATTGCATGACTTCAGTATTGCATTAGAGTGTTTCCATCAATGCCAAAGGGGGAGATTGTTTATTAATTGGGTTGGTTGTTATTGATGTCAACCCTTGAAGAAATTTTGATAGCAAATTCCGGTAGCACAAAGGTTTGGGTAATGGACCCAAGTTTGTTTGATGTATAATGGTATGATTTTAGATATATTTTCAGGTAAAACTCTTCTATATGGATAGTACATGTCATTCCATTTCCGCTGGTATGTGGAACATCATATAACTCCTCACGGTTAGAGAGTTATGGCCATGTGAAGTTGGAGAACCCTCATGAGTCATCTAAAAGTCCCAAAAGGTCAAAGTAGTCAAAGTGTTTGCAAAGAAAAAATTATTTAAATAATAAAGTGAAGTGATGATTATACTATAAGTCAAAGAGGATGCAAACAAAATTATTTAAATATTAAATTTAATGGAGAACTTACTAATTATGGAAAGTGGTTAAGTTAAGTGGACAAGTGGTTATAAGTGGGTTAACCCTAAAATAAGGAAAGTGGGTTAAGATGGTTAGAAGGTAACCCCTTGAGGAAGCTACATAAAAGTATAAATAAGAGGGAAGGGTCTCTCATTCAAAACACACTAGAATATCATTGAATGTCTATTTTTGTGAAAGGTTATTTGGGCAGGTATTATTGATAGAGAAATGTGTAGCAGGAAAAGTGCAATAGGAAAAGTGCGGAAAAAAAGTGCAGCATAAAAAGTGTGGCAGAAAATGTGCAGCAGGAAAAGTGCGGAAGAAAAAGTGCGACAGGAAAAGTGCGGCAGAAAAATCGCAGCAGGAAAAGTGCGACAGGAAAAGTGCGACGGAAAAACTGCAGCAGAAAAAGTGCGGCAGAAAAATCGCGGTAGTGGATTCGCGACAGCAAAACCGTGGCAACAGAGCGCTACAAGAAGAAAAAATGTATGGTTCTCATATGTGTAGTGCTGAATTTATGAATCAAGTTGAGGGTTTTTCTTGTAAATATGTTGGATGCCCTCTTGGGAGTTTATGGCTTGTTGTAGAGTTGATATGAGGCAGATCTACTGAAGTTTAATTTTGGTTCATGTTTGAGGGATTTTGGTTGAGGTATGTTGCTGAAGTTATTGGTACATAGAGAGGTTGTATAACAGTGAGATTCTAGCACATGGTTTGAGGTACAGACTTGTGGTATAGTGTTTGAGGTATATGTGATCAGATCAGATTTGGATGATGAAATTGATGAGGGATTTTGGTTGAGGTATGGGTACATGGTTGAGACAAGTAGTTGATGAGTAGGCACATACATGAGGTGTATAGTTGATGATGTTGGTACATCTTGATGAGTCATAGTTGATGTGTAGTTGATGCATGATAGGTACAGGTTGGTGCCTGGTTGATGCACTTGTTTATGGTACAGGTTGGTGCACTTGTTTATGGTGTAGGTTGATTGGTACAAGTTTACAACAATATATCTCATAGTGATAGTGTGACAGTGGTTCCATCATTCTACTTATATGTCAGGTCAGTTGGACAGGACAAGGATAGGTGGTTGTAGCTACCTTTCGGTTGTAGCCGGAGAACATAGGGGGTTATAGCCAGAGAATTGGGGAGTTGGAGCTTCCCTCAGGTTGTAGCCTGAGAAACTAGGGGGTGGAGCCTCCTTCCAGTTGAAGCTGGAAAACAAAGGAATTTGATGCTCCCAATGAGTGTAATACTTAAAGACATATAAGAAAAATAATTATGTGGTTTTCTCCCGCTTTTGGTTTCCACATAAAACATTGGTGTATTGTGTATGTGTGTGATTGCTCATTTGTTCATTGTTTATTTACTCTACAACTATTGAATGATAATGCTACATTGATATAACACTTGCATTTTATGGTGAAAAATAATTATATTGCTCTATTACTAATTCACACCCCCTCTCAGTAATCCAACATCGACTAGTGCCCATTTCTTCTTTGTCTTTGTGCTCCTCCATAAGAAGTCTCTTTGGAGATTCCTCATTGCTATGAGAATATATTTTGGGGCTACTATAACTAAGAGACGATAGACAGGTAGCTCTTAAAGAACCGATTTGATGAGGATGAGACAACTGGCTATGTTGAGCGAATGGAAATCCCAATTGCCCAATGTTTTTTCCATCTTGTCTAGGAAGTCCTCCCATATTTTCTTCTCTTGGGATTTTTCTGTGACAGGAACTCCCAGGTAGTTAGACGAAATCTTGCTAGGTTGGAACCCTAGGATACCTGTTAGGTGTCGCTGGATTGGATGGGGGGTGTTGAAGAAGTAGATATTGGATTTCTCTTCATTGATGCACATACCAGAGGCTTTAGAGAAGTCATTGAGAACTTGTTTGATTGTTAGTGCTTCTTTCATAGTTGGAGAGGCCATAAGCATGTTGTCATTCACAAATTGTTGTTGAGAGGTTAGGGATTCTTCTTCATGGAGAGAAATCCCTTTCCAATTTCTGGTCTTCCCAAGCCTTCTACCATTAGAATAAAGAGGAAAGGGGAGAGGGGGTATCCCTAACGGATACCTCTGGAGGGGGAGAAGGTTAGGGAGGGGGAGAAGGTTGAGGAGGGGGAGTCATTGACCAAGATAGAAAATAAGGTTGAGGAGAGAAGAGATTAAATCCATTGTATCTAGGTTTCACTGAAACCAAACGTAGCCAAAATACAGAGGATGTAAGTCCAGTTCAGGCCATCAAAGGCTTTGGAGAGGTCTCATTTGATGAGAATTATGGGATTCTTGGAGGAATGGAGAGAGTGGATGAGTTCATGCATGAGGATGATGTTGTCTAGGATTTGTCTTACTTCTACATAGTCTGTCTACTCCGGGGAGACGAGGGAGGGGATGAGGGGTTTCGGTCTTTTTGCAATGATTTTGGAAATGAGTTTGTAGATGGAATTGCAGAGGGAGATATGGTAGAATTTATGGGGGGTTTCTATATTCTCCTCTTTAGGGATGAGGGAAAGGAAGGTGGCATTGAATGCTAGAAGGAAGTTTTTGAATCTTATGGATTATTCCACTGCTTCCCAAACTTTATTTTTTATTACAGGCCAGTAGGATTGGTAGAAGTCCACTGTGAATTCGTCCGGTCCTGGAGATTTCCCAGATCACTTGCTCTACCTCTTCCATTGTTATTGGCGTCATCAGGGATTCATTGCGGTTTGCATTTATCAATTTAGGAATATGATGAGTAATCCTTTTGAGGGCGATCATTCTATTCAATTGTGGTTCTTGCATAAGAGTTTTGTAATATTGTAGGAGCTTAGATTGGATGTCTCGATGGTTGTTGAGTTTGTTTCCTTGTTGGTATTTTAGGGAGACAATTTTTTCTGGTGTCTCCTTTGTATCATAGAGTTGTGGAAAAACTTGTGTTGGTTTTTATACCCTTCTACTTAGGATTATTTATCGGTTATCCTGATCCTACCTTACTATCATAGATTGAACCTAGTTCAGATTTGATAAGCTCCCAACAAAATCCCTCTAAAACTATTGGCCCCTATGGCAGACCAGAAGGCAACACATCACATAGGATGTACTACGTAGTCTCACCCGAGATAGCTCTATGGGTGGATGAAATACTTAGGTGTTTGCAACCTGGGAATGAGTGGAGATCTGCGGTTGTATCTTGTAATCTTTATTTATTCAGTCTACATCTAATTATAGTAGTCATTCTATTCATGCATGTGGAATACCATATTCAACTAGTTAATTCATTCATCTAACATTCACCACTTAAAAACAATAAATACGCATACATTCATTCACACAACACAAGTGTTACCGTGGTTCACCCCCTCCTAGGCTACGTCCACAAAGATCTGGCTCTCAAGCTCTTTATTATGGTTCAGTAATATGTCACGCCATGCACGTTTACAATATTAGATCTTACTCCCTTCAATAGGTTCCTCGACCCCTGTGAGGTTGACTAGACTGCACCATGCTCCTCAACCTGCGATCTAACCCTTGGGATCGATTTGCTCACTGCTTCCCTAGCTCACTAGCTTACTAACTAGTACAGTTCTTACAACTTTCTACCATCCATTCTCTACTCTCATCCTCTATATCTTCTCTCTCTTTTGCTCAGTCCGACTTTTCTTCCTCTAAGTACTACCTATTTATATTCTTGGCTCATCATCCATTACCATACATTACAAAAAACCTAACCCTAGTGTCATTAGGTCTTCCTTGCATGTGCACCTTGCCCGCTTCCCTCATACGTGCTGCTTTTCCTTACAACTTTCCTTTCCTCCTTTCATGCTTCTCTTCCCAAAAATAGCCTTTTCTCCTAACTAGGTTTGTGTCCAATAACTTGGTGTTTCTCTCATCTTCTTGAAGCCACTGGATTCTAGACTTCTGTCTCCATAGAATTTTCTCTTGCTTTTCTTTATTTTCTATCTAGTCCATGAGAGAGATATCTTCCTCAACTAGATCCAAATAGTGCCCATAGGATATCATCTATTGTTGGTTTTGTTTCATTCTTGATTGAAGTTGGTGTTTGGTTTGGATTATGTTGCCAAATTCTGATTTATTCCATTCCTTGATTTTTTGTTTCAGGTTCTTCAATTGTTGTTGGAGTCTATACATCGGGAAGCTCAAGTTGATCTCATATTGAGAAGGATTCAAAGAAAAAGGGACGGTTCTTGGGGGTAGTTGAGATGTTGACTGAGAGGGATACGGGTGAGTGGTCCGAGCCATGATAGGGGAGAATGGTGGATTCTAAGGTGAATTTTTTTAGGAGAAGGGATTATGAGAGAAGTAAGCGATCTAAGTGGGAGGCTATGTGGTGGTGGCTAGCTCTACGATTGCTCCAAGTGAAGTTACCATTTGAAGTTTCCCAAACTACCAAGATCAAGTCACCAATGGTTTCTTTGATTTTTTTAGAGTCTTGTTCCAATCAGTTTAAACCTCCACTTTTCTCTGAGAGAGAGTTTATGAGGTTGAAGTCTCCCCCTATGATCCAAGGCTAGCTGTCTATGAGGGGAACCAAATGAGAAAGAGACTACAGGAAGGAGAGTTTCTCCTACAAGTGTTGAGGGCCATAAACATTAGTGAAGTATCCTGAAAAGTCGGAGCCAAGGGGTTGGAATTTGGAAGTTATGGAGTGGTGGGTGGTGAAGAAGGAGGAGAGGGTAATTTTTTGGGGGTTCCACGGGATTTCCAGGACACATGAATCTTCTTCGACATCGATAGCTATGACATTGCAACTTCTCTAGCATTTGACTCCCATTTTTTCCATGGCTGTGAAAGAGAATTTGGTTTCTTATAACAACATGATTAAGGGTTTTTCTTCAGATAACAAGGTCTTTAAGCATTTTTTCTTACAAGGGATGTTAAGGCCCCTAACGTTCCAAGAGATGTATTTCATTGAGGAGGTTGGGGGTGGGAGGAGAATTTTTCCACCATGCTCTTTATCCTTCCCGAGTTTAGAAGGAGTTCTCCCAGTTCTTGTAAGATTTGCTTGTTGGAGGGACTTCCTCTTTTTTTTTCATATTTGGGTGCCTTAATAATATATTTGTTGGAATTGTTTTTGATTTATAAAGAAGCAGTTCCAGTGTTATTACCTTTTTGGTTCATTGTTCCCTTCTCTTTTTTCCTCGATTTAATGAAATCAATTTGAAGTAATCTTATTTGTTGGTCTGGTATTAAGTGTTCCTATTTTCGTTCGCATGTTGTTGCCATGCCTTGCATATCTAGCTCCTCCAGATCCATTTCTTCTAGATTTTCCTGCTCTGCCTTTGGGGAGTCAGAGGGGAACATTGGTTCATCTTGGTTTTGGGGCAAGGGATCTAGATTAAGAGGGGTAGTAGCACTTTGGATTGAAGGGGCATGTTCTATCCTAGGCTTGATAATTTTTTGGGTTTCGACCGAGGGGTTTGCATCAGGGGCTTCTTGCTTAGGTAGATGGGTGAGGGACTAAAAATTGTTGTTGATGGGAGGGTCTTTTGGGTTGGGCTGGGTGGGGATTTTTTTTGGGGATTCACGTTTGGCATGAAATATTTCAAACCCTGCCTCATCTTTCTCTGGGTGGGGTGTGGGCTCAACTTGCTTATTCAGGGGACATTCCCAGAAAATGTTCCTATGAGCATGGAATGTTTGACAGCGAAAGGGAATGTGCTCATAATCCAGGGTCTGAAGCTAGTCTATGTCTCTATATTTGAGGAAAATTGAGGCAGGTAGAGATTTAGAGACATTGAGGTCGACACAAATCTGGGTGAAGGAAGTGTAGTAGCCTTGGAGGGTGGCTTATGAAATTCTGACAAAGGAACCAAGAGTGTTCCCTATACCCTTTAATAGTTTTGTGTGCCAATACTCCTACGAGAGCGAGTACAGACTAATCCAAACTAGGGTTGCGGTGAAGTCCTCCTTTTCCGGGATGAAGTTCTCTTTCTAGATCCTCATGTAGAGGCCGAAGGAGTTGAAGAAGTATGGTCCTCCTTGGAATACCCTTTCTTGGTTTTCCACCAGGTTGAAAATGGACGTGAAGAGTCCTTTGGATCCCAGTTTGAGGGTGACATCTCCTTTGGGCTTCCATCAGGTTTTGATCCACCATGCGAGGGATTTATCAGAAGGCCAGAGGCCCATGAATTTTCAAATGAGGGCAGGGTCCTGCATGTATTGAATATCCTCCCCCAGTAGGGGCAACATGATTTGTAATGCGAAATTTCCTTTTCCTGCAGGATGCATGATGATTGGATTTTCTTATCATCTTTCTAGGTCTGGGGGTTCTATCCTCAGATGGGATCCATACTTTTCATGGTTTCCTTGGTCCCTTTTGTCTGTTCTATGTCCATTAGGCTAGGAGATCTTGTGGAGTGAGGGGTACGAGAGGGAATCTAGGGCTATCAGCTATAATTTTTTGATAAGAGGAGGTGGCTCCTCCATTAGTGGGGGTCGTCATTGGTGGATTAAGAGATCAGAATAGGAAGAAGTTGCAGAGAGACAATTCAAAGTAGCTTATCAATAATAATATGCAATATTATTAAAAATAATAATTTTATTATTAATGTTATATCTAATAATAATGATAACATTGATTATTAAATCATAAAATTAATATATAAAATTATTTTTTAGAAATATAGTATATATAATGTTAATTATATAAATGTCATTATAATATTTCATATTATTATTATTTATTTTCATTTTAGAATAATTTGTTTAACTAAATATAATTATGGTTTATTTGTAAAATATATTATCTGTGTGGTGTATACATAATGCATGAATATTTATCTCTATGGGTGAATTGATATCTCTACAGTGAATTGATGTGGTGATTACATTATACACGTCTACGATGAATCTAGTTTATGATAAACCTGATCTGCGGTAACTAAATCCTTGACTATTCAAATCCTATTGTGAATTAGGTGCACAAGTTTCTTATTTATTTATTTTTCTTTTCAATATGAGTAATACATCGTTGATACCTAAATCGAATAAAAGAAGGCCTAACAAAGTATCCCTAGATAGTCTACATGAATATATACAATCAATGTAAAAGCATAGAGAAGAGAGAGAAACCAAACTTCAAAGTGAGTTAGTGGCAATGGTTCAAAGTGAGTTAGTAGGAATGCTTGATAATAAATTTAGATCTTTAGAAGATAATATTTAGAGACAAATAGACAATTAATTATTAGGGTTTAAGAATCAACTCCAGAAAATGGATGCTATATTACAAGAAATAGAAAAAAACAACCAAGAACAAAAACAATGAAGGAAGGAAGAAGAGGTCGAATAAAATAAAATTATTAGGAACATGATTAAAGATCTAGAAGAAAATCTAATTAACAATTTGGCCCTAAATAATGTCAAACACAATTTGGATATCAAACCTATCAAAGAGGAAATGAATAAGCTCATAGAGTTAGACCATGAGCATAACAAAAGAGCCTTGAACCTCATAATTTTTGGTATAAAAGAATAGAAAAATGAGGAGACATTAGCAATAGTCAAGGAGAAATTAAAAAATAAATCACAAATTGAAACAATTGGCCTTATGGAAGCAAAAGGGTTGGGAAAAATAATTGAACATAAATACAGGTTGATTCAGGTTATGATACACTCTAATGCACATAAATATAAATACTTAGTAAAGCTCCAAGCTTAAAAGGGTTTGGAATATTTATAAATGAAGATCTCATTCCAAAAGATCAAGTTAAATTAAGGAAGGAGGTTCAAAAGGTAAAGGAAGCCAAAAAGGAAGGGAAATGGGAAATAATTAAGAACCAAAAGGATATTATTATGGATAGATACCAAAAGGATAATAATAAATGGCAATTTGAGACACTTCAAATCCTTTCTCAAAATCCCAGCCTTCTAAGTCATCAAAACTTTAGTGATCTTGGAATGCTTCTCATCATGCTTTTCAAGCATCGAAATAACATTTTAAACAAATCCAAGTAGTCTCTTACTTTTCTTAAGGTCTGATAGACCAATTTTAGTCTCAGTGGATGTTAACCACCACCACCACCACCATCATATAAATTTGAAATCATATTGTATATAGACGAAAATCATATGTAATTATATGCTTTAAGAAAATAAAATTATTTTAAAATGATAATAAATTGTAATGATATGTAATATTACCATAATATTTATATAACTAACATTATATACTATATTTATAAAAAGTAGTAGTATATAATATATTTATAATTTTATAGTAAATGTTATATTTTTTTCCCAAGGAATTCCTCACGGATAACCCTCCGAGTACTTCCCCATGATCCATGAATGATAAACTATTGGCCCTGATTACATGGCCTAACCGGGTGGGGAATTTGAGTGATGCTCAATAATTTCTACAACGATAATGATAATGATAATCTATTTTTAAGGTCACAACCAAGCCAGACACCAAATTGGTGTATGAGACCCCCTCCACCCAGCGGTTTTACTGGTAAAGTCTACGAAGGTATACATACCCTACCCCCCTCTGGATTTTAACATATGACCTCTTAAGACTTGAATATATCTAGCTAGAGACTTGACCTCGAGACCCTACACCAAATTGCTCCCTACCACATAGTGTAACAAAAAACAATCGAGGACACACATGTTTGTTAACCCCTATTTCGACCATCACCTCCATCCACCACACGCCCTAACTTCACCCCTCATCTTCATCCACTACACCTCAATTTCACTCCCTGCCACATAGAGTAACAAAGAATAGTTGAAGACACACATCTTTCTTAGCACCGAATTTGGCCCTCCCCTCCATCCACCACATGCCCCAATTTACCCCCTCACCTCTATCCACTACACCCCTAATTTCGCCCCTCAATCTCAATTCCTCAATTCATCTCCAACATTGCATATTTTTGAATTTTAGAAAAAATTTATTCGATATTTAAAGAAAATGATGATATAATTAATCAAGACTCTCCATTAGACAATTCAGGAGTGAATGTATCAAATCTACACTTCATCCTCCACCCAATTATAATATAATTATTTACGCCTATGGCTAATTAAAAATTACATTATTTAAAAAAACAATATAAAAAACAATATATCTAATTGCATTTATTTATATTAATATTTCTATATTGATATGTAAAAGGACTTCTCACACAACAATAATTAAATTTATTATTCTTTTTAATTAGATCTAATTTCATTGTAATTAATGCTTTAGAACTAAACCCCGAGGGTTAGTTCAATTTGTCTAGAGAGAGGCATGAGTTTATCATGCTTGTTGTTGGTCATGGGTTCAACTCTTTTGATTCCGAGTCCCTGTAATTAGAGCCAACAGTTTACAAAAAAAACATTAACGCTTTAGAACATACAATTAATCATATAAAAGTAATAGAGGTAAATATACTTAATTGTGTCAAAGATAAGATTAATAAATCTTCATATACTTGGTCCTAGCTTTTACACATTATTATTTATAAATGGTTTATATTTCTTTAAATATAAAAAGATTGATCCTTGTAAAGTATTCATGTTGATATTATTTTATTTTAATTTCTATATTTTTAATGTTAATACTTTTTTTATAGCCTGAGTGGGCCTAGTAGTTAATAACATATGTTTCTTTTTAAAAAGATCACACGTTCAAATCCAGAGGGGGTAGGGTATATATAGTTAAATTGTTGTATGGAGGGAGTCCCTTATCCTACAAACAAAAGAGTTTCATACAACAATTTGGTGTCTAGCTTGGCCATGACCTTAAAATCAAATTATTATTATTATTATTATTATTATTATTATTATTATTATATTAAATATTATAGTATTTTTTTTATATATTTTATTTAATTAACATTATTTAAGTATAAAGAATTTTTCCAAACTTTCTCTAAGACAATGATTAATAATTAATCAATATAAAGTGATTGTTATACACATACTTAAGATTACAGTTAAATTTTGTTTATTTTCAATAAATTTTATTTGAAAACAACATTATAATTTAAATTTGGTTTTATTTTTATATTTTTCTAATTTTAATATTTAGTAAATTTAGATGTGAGATAAAATAGTTTTCAACATGTACTAGTGTAAGAAATCTTCAAAATGATAGGTAGTTATAAGAGGTTGTTGGGATAATGGTTATTTTAGTGTGGTGACTATTTTTTTTTAAGCTAGAGTTTTGTTTACTGTTTGATAATGCATGCTCATGGGGCTTAAACTAAAAATCATAGTATAAGTCATCTAGAGTTTGCAAAACTAAAACTAAGTCCGAGCAAAATCAGAAAAGAGCTTCTCCTGCTTTGTGTGACATAATGAACCTAGAGTGGATACCCTATGTTGTCATCGTTCTCAGGAGTTGCAGAGAGCGCCTGACATTTACACAGTTCGTTATTTGTTTCATAGTACTATTACTCATAATAACACCCCATCCGGGGGTGATTAGTAAATTCAAAATGTGGTAAAATTTATAATATAAATGATGATATTGATATTCACTTTAAAATCTATCATAACAAATTTTATTTTTAAAAATATTAATTTTCTATAATTAAATATATTAAAAATAAAAATATCACATTTATTATAATTTTTAAAAATATAATAAAATCTACAAATTCCAACACAATATCAAATAAATAATATTAATAATACATGAAAGGATCTATTATTGAAGAAATATATATATATATTTAAGTGATTCTTTACTCCTTATTTGCAAGTTTTTAAATTTATATATCATTATCAAGTTTTTTAAAACATAAGAGTTGTAATTCTCTTGAATGGATGACTAGACATTTATAACCAATGACGTAATTTGGGAATCGAAATTCACATTTTTGGAATGATCGAAATTCACATTTTTGGAATGATCGAAATCACAATTTTGTAATCAAAATTGACTCCTTTGGAATAAAAATTTACACTTTTTGGAATAAAAAAGCCCACTTTTGAAATCAGAATTTGCACTTTTAGGATTCAAAATTATTTGAAAATTCACACTTTTGAAAACCAATATTTCCACTTTCATAATCCAATTTTGCACTATAAAAAGGTTGATATTGACACTTTCAAAATCTAAATTCATTGTTTTTTACTTTAGATTTTTCCTTATTATTTTGAATTTAATAAAATTGGGGTTCAATGCTAGGAAACCTTTTATCATTCATGTCAATTATCTTATTCTTGTATATTAAGTACCTAATCATAGCCTTACTTTTAATGGGGAAAATCCCATCATCTAAGAGGAAAATGGGATAGGGGGGATTGCTCTCAACTTTAAGATTATAAATTAAGATTATAAATTGCAAAGCACCTTTGGATTTGCTCAATTTTCTTCCAAGTCTCTCTAGAAATGGTGCATAATTCAACATCTCTATTGCAATAGAGGTTAATTGATATGGGCACTAAAGTGATGGCGGTTTAAATTTTATTGAAAATGCCTTTCTCTATATGCATCCAAATAAACCGTGTATCTTTTTTAATAATGTTATTTAGCGGTTTCACAATCTCTGCGAAATTTGAAATAATTTAGTGGTGAAGTTAATTTCACTGAAAAAATATTGCATAGCTTTCTTTGTGGCTAAGGCATGGAATTTGAGATATGGCTCTCACTCTTTCTAGATCAACCTAGATTCCATTCTTGGTGATAATATGCCCCAAAAGTTTCCCTTTGGAAACAAAAAAGATGTTTTTCATAGTATTCGAACAAATCCCATATTTATGACATTGTTTAAAATATGAGTGAGGTGGTAGAAGCAATTAGCTTTGTCAACAGAGAAAACTACAAAATAATCCATACTTAATATCAGATGGGTGAATCTAGCAACAATAGCAACCAAGGATAACAACCATGCAAGATACTAAGGAAATGATCTTTGAAATGTTGGACAAAATCAAGTGACATAAATAACATATTGTAAATCTAATAGTTTGTGTATTTTATTAAAAGGCCTCCAAACACATTTTGAGGAGTTTGTCTTGTTCGATCATAAGTGTGAAGAATATACCATGCCTTTCTTCACATATTTTTACCATTCCTACCAAGAATTTGTTGTTGGTGTTGTAGTGGTTAAACACTAACTAGATTGGTAGAGAGAGGAAATGTATAGAAAGAGGCGAAACTGAGATGAGATCATTGCCTAGCAAAAACAGCACAAGCCTATCTTGACCAACATACATCCATTAAGCCAAAGCCAAAGTGACTTAAATAAGATCTCTTCCAACATGAAACATGTCCAATACATTGTCATAGATACATTGGAAGATATCGAGTCTATGATAGATATCTTATTGAGGCCATGGAGATTGCAATGTTACATATGGTGCTTCCATTTCAAAGTGGAGATGAGCTCATTCCTTTAAGCGAGCTTGTTGATATAGTACATAAATGCTTCAAGGAAAAGAAGTTGACGTACATTTAGTGTAGAAGTCAAATTTGACGAATTTTTCATGGATGGAACCACATAGCTAAGACTCCATGAGTGAAGCAAAGCATGGGTTCCTTGCTTTCGAAATGTCAAATTCAATGTCAATGTTGAGCGCTAAGAAAAGTGTTTTCTCCTTGTAATAAAATGCCGATTTTCTAAGATGGGTGAAACATAATTGAATTTGTCAAAAGTGTTTGGCGATGTAAGTTGACATTCTCAAACGAATATTACGATCACGTTATCATATATAGCATTTATATATAACACGTGTCATTTGTGCGTTGGGTCTAAGATGTTAAATTTCTCACGATGAGGAGGTAGAGGTCACATTAGACATATGACCTAATTTTCTAGAGGTACTTTTAATCTCTTCTCCCTAACTTTTGTATACAAATTTCAAAAATGTTTGGCGATGTAAGTTGACCGTATACAATGACATTGTCAAACCAATATTATGATTACGTTATCTATTAGTATTGACACTTGTAATATTGACACTTGTAATATTGACAAGTGCATTTTTTTTTTTGGGATGTGTTCAAAGGTTAAATTTCCCACGATGTGGAGGTGGTGGAGGTCACATTATAGTGAGCAATATATACTCTGCTATGTAACATCGAATATTGTGGCAAGCGGTATATACATGAATGTATATACTAAGGTGATCCAACAATGTATATATCATTTATCGCAATATTGAATGCTACACAAGAGGTTGTACATTGCTCACTGTCATATTATACATATGATCTAATTCTAGAAGTACTTTTAATTTCTTCTTCACAATTTTTTTATACACAAATTTCAAATTTTATGTGAATTGTATTATGAAAAATATATGAAGGCATTTTAGCACCCGGTTGCATGATAACATTAGATGCTTAGAATTTGATTCTAAAGTGGATTGTATCGTTTCAAGTTTGCGTCCTAAATTCCACACAACTTAGAGATTACACATGATATTTACTCTTGCCTTATTTTTTAGAGGTGTTTTTTTTTTTTTTTTTAACTGTAACGGTTATATTTTTTATTTATTTGAAAAAAGGGAGAAGGGGTCTTTGCCTAGGCAGCCCCATTTACATAGAAGATAGCCATCGTTTTCAGATTCATAGTTACAATCTTTTCAAGGAATTTGGTAGTTGTTATCATCATTGATGAGAATCTGACCTTTTG
>JASDQU010100238.1:243620-257324 GCA_032191745.1 Picea mariana | reverse complement strand
ATTTTTATCACCGCTATCTTCATTACCCTTTGGAGGATTTGAGATTTCACCTTGAAACCTTGCATTTCTTTCTTCAAATAAAACTTTCACCATTTCTGTCATATCATAGAAATCCTTTCTGAAAGTTTCATCTTCTGAAGTAAGAGTTTCATGACTCTCCTCATGAGCCATACTTCGTGAATATCTCCTTGAAGCTTGAGCCGATTGTGTAGTTCTCATTCTTGAAAGTTGAGAACTTGGCTCCACAAGTTGGGATTATCCTATTGTGAGCTTCAAACTTGTAAGAATCATAAAACAAACACTTGCAAACAATCAAACCTTCAAAAAACTATGCTCTGATACCAACTTGATCTGAAAATGAAAATGCTTGAGTCTCTTTAAAATTGCAAGTGAAATTTGTATGTGCTTAGGTAATAGGATCAAGTTACAAACACATAAAACTTAATGATTTTTTTACTTAATCATGAAAAACATAAACATACATAACAACCATCAAATTAAACACATTAAACATGACAAAATGATAAAGGTGTTCACCCCTCTCTTGGGCTAGATCTCTTGGTCCAGCTTCCAATGGATATTTTTCATTAATTCTCAAAGTGTCAAAATCAATTATTTACAATGCTTAAAATGAAAAATAGATGGCTTCAATGGCTCTAGAATGTCCAAAAACCCCTAGTTGGGCTCTTCCTGCACCTGGTTTGGCCAAAAATTGAGTAGAAGTCACTTCTTGGAAGTTTCTTCCAATTCTTTGTTGCCTTTGCTCACTAAAATGGACATGTGTGTGGATAAACTAGCTAATGGGTGTTTCCCATGAAAAAAACCTAGCACCATGCCTGTTTCACAAATCATGGAAAAATGTCAAACAGTTAGCACACCAAGTACCTTAACTGTCGAAGGTGTTAGTTGCATGGGCTCCATATGGCCACGTCCTAGCACAAAATACGGAGTCGTTAGCAACCTGTTGGAACACGTGCCCATGGAATAACCATTGGATCCTATCGTGGCTTGACCATTGGATGGAGCACTCATGCTAATGTTCATGTGACAAGTGTAATGGAACTCTGCATTGTGGGACATATGGTAAGTGGTATGTAACCGAGGGCTGGGGCTAAGCCCTAACCCTTTCTCCACTCGATCGAACCACTTTCCCTGTAGAGTGTTCAACCCTCGCAGACTCCACATAATTTTAATCACCATAGGTGTGCCACATAGAAGCCAATGACTAGGCCATGTGGCACCATATTATTCGCCACCCTAAATTCCATGTGTCCAAACCAGATTGATCCACGTACGAGTATGCCACATCACCTGTGCAGTCACCCTGGAACATAGTTGTCCATGTCACCCTACCATGTGTGAGTACATTCACCCTACCACATGTTAGTATGGTCTGCACAGTCAGTAGTATAGACTCTATAGTCAGCAAAAAAAAATTATGTTTGAGGAAATGGACAAAACGCGATATCTCTTGCATACAACATCTATTTGGACTTGTTCAAGTTGCGTTGGGATCATGGGGACGAGTTTGTTGGCACAGGGGAAGACCAAGGGTTCAATGCTTCAACAACRCACCAAAAAAACCCTAACTACTGGACCTTTCGGCAACACCTGTGAAGAAGATGAAGTCTCACCCAAGTTAGAGGCAGGGGGGTTTCAGGACTCAAGTGTCTACAACCTAGCTGGGACAAAGATATGTGATCACAATAATTTAATAGAGCACTTAGCAAATAAAATTGATTATTCTTGAACTCTTATTCACATCACAGGTTACACCCTAGATCTAGATCAACACAGTAATAAGCAAGATCTAATACTTTCATTCACTTAGCACATAACATTAACCCAGATCTAGCATTCATTCACATTGTTAGGCACTAAGATGCTACATCAGATTCATTCATCAATCAAAACTAAGAAAAGAGTAACATAAACACCATGAACACATTGCACAAATCAAAATAACACAGGATATACATGGTTCACCCGAGTGTGGGGCTATGTCCACCAACTCTTCTTCTATTATTTATTACTCTCCTTCAATATTCTTAAATGCAGATAGCCACAAAGCCAAATCCACATAGTACAAAAGATTTGTGTGCACCTCTCCAGATCCTCCATCCCCAAGTTGGATCAAAGCACAAAACCTTACACAACCTGTCTACACCAAGCACTTACAAAACACTTGCACTTAGCTCTGCAAGTCTCAACACATCCATGCACTAAGCCAAATATCACTACGATCACATAGATCAAACTACTCTTACATCACCTGGCTACTTATTTATATATTAAAAAAGAGGCCTAAGCATGGGTAAGACCCATGGGAAAACATCCCATACCTGTTACATAAACCCTAAAACCCAAACAAACCCGCAAAAAGGGTGAGATCCTACGATCTTCGCTTCGCCTGGGCGTTTCATCTTCGACCATCCTGTCGAAGTCCGAAAAATTGTCCAACATGACCAAGGTTCTCCCAAAACTTGGTCAAGGTCCAACATGCCCCGAACACTCACCTGTGACTCATCCCGAGTCACTCTAATCTAGGAAATACTACTTCGAAGGCCTCAAGCTTAGCACGAGCTTCCTCAACTTGCTGCTTCACCAAAGCCTCCCGCTTAGCGAACTTTTGAATGACTTGATCAGTGAGAGGCCCTTCCAGGAGTTGTTCCACTTTTGTGACCACCTATTCTAGCTGTGATCCTTGTCCCTCGATCTCTTCAAAGAGGGTGCAGGCTTCATCCTGCACCGGCTAGAGTCACTATGTCACCGCCATCACTCTACTTTGGATGGCAGTGACCTGTTGTTGAAGTGCGCACTACTCCTATGATCTCTTCATCTTCTCCACTACTGTAAGAAGCTTCAACTGCACTTTCACTCTCGATGCATGTTGCTTCACTTCCTAGAGTTGTTCCTCCAATGTTCTCAGTTTTGGGTCCTCTGCAAGGTGCTCATAGATTTGTGCACATCGATCACCAAGTTGCTTGCATTATGTGACCAATGCTCTGATTCTTTCTACTGCACTCCTGGCAGTTTCTTCCCTGTAATCTAGCACTTCTTATAGAGTTCTCGGTATTTCTTGCAGTTCTAATTCTTCTACTCATGCTTGAATCTATTTAATGGCTTCAACGAGCTTCCCCACTTGGATCTCAATTATTTCTTCTTCCATCAGGGGAAATCCTGACACAAAGTGAAGTTCTCTAGCCACTGTCTCCTTGACTGCATTCTGCTCCACGAGAAGCAAGTATTTTTCTCTCTGAACATTCTCTCTATCCTCCTCAAACTTTGCTCTCATGTCATCTTTTTCTTTTTGCACAACCCAAAGTTGCTCTAGGGATTCCTCCTTTTCTTTCTTCAAGGCCTCTATGGCCTGTTATTTTTCCTCCTATACTCGATGAAGGTGAGCCTCTGTAGCATCTGCTATCCTTCACATTTGGGTGGGCTCATCCCCCAATTCTATAGAGTCTGATGCTGACGACGTAGTAGACACTCTGGGGATCAAATATTGGGCTTGTTGTACCCCCTTCAGCTCTGCCTTGATTTTGTCATGCATTGTCTTCTGTTTTGGTTCATTTCGCTACAATATATCCTCCGAATTGTCTGCTACAGCTATGATGATGAGGTCAATATCATCCACTGTGAGCATATTCTATGACTGTGTCTTATTGTCTCGTGACTTCTTCCTTGATGAGGGTTTCTTTGGAGAAACCTTCCTCTTCTTTGATGTCTTAGCTTCTGTTAGGGGATCCTTTAGCGGTGTTACTTCACCCTTTTCTTTCTTGTCTTTGTCCCCTTCCTCCTCTTGGTTTACTTTGTCGCCTCCTCCTCCTCCAGGTGAGTCATGTGAAATTTCCTCTGATGCGTTGTCCTTATCCTCACTGTTGATGTCCTGCACTTCCTCCTTTTTCTTCTTCTTATTTTCACTACCTTGTCCATCATGTTTGACCCAGGTGACTAATGGGATTCCAATGATATCAAGGTCGGAGAGCTTTGTATCTTCTACTGATACAAGGAATTATGCAGGTCATTCCTTGGTTATCTCCTCCATATCGTCCTAAGTCAATTTATACTATGACTACAACTCCTCCTTGTTTTCATCTGCGTGCACAGTGATATATATGAAGTATCAGTATGCATGGAACTTCGCAATTGGCCTGAACTGATGGAGCGTATTCAGCATCATGCGAGGGAAGGATTCAATGGCCCTCTTCAACTGCAAGTAGTAGGTGTGGAACACCGCATTTGACTTCCATTTCTTCACCATGTCACTCAAATACCACAGGGGGGTGAACCTCGCAGCCAGGGGTTCTGATGGCTCAACATATGGGAATTTCTCTCCCTCTGGCATCTCCCAAGTGACAAATTCTATGAGAATTAGTAACTAGCTGAACTGGAACTTGTAGCCTTGGTCCTATGCTTTGTGATAGTCCTTATCCAACTCATTAATGAGGTAACTCACCCAGTTCATCTGCATCCCTTCAACGCACTTCCCAGTGAGGTCAACGACAAACCTCATGACTTGCGTTGTTCTTTTCTTCTTGACGATATTACCAATGATCAACTAACAAGCTAGGTGAGTTGCACCATCTTGGATGGAGGCTACCTTGTAGCCTTGCTTCCCATTCTCCACATTTCCATATGCCTCCTTGATTCATTGCGCCAAGGAGAGATTTGACATCTTTCCTAGGTAGAACTGTTGTGGATCTGGTCCTTGCATGCTTAGTCTGGTGATCAGGTGGATCAACGTTGAATCCATAGTGATGCACCTATCAAACTATAGATACCCACAATGGAAGAACGACAGGAGGAGTTTATCGCACGTGTTAACCTCCTGATGTCCGTCGAAGTGTGGGATGTTCATGAAATTCAAGACTGTTGATCTTGCGATCTCCTTGATCCATGGTTAGGGAAATATCTTCGACTTGTTCCCAGTCATTTTCATTAGGTAGCGATGCGGTGTGAGCATCACATAATTCTTCCTATCTCACAGGTTAAAGTTGCTTATCTTAAGAGTTGGGATCAATCCTAACTACATTCCTACTATTTGTATCCCTTTCAGGAGGTACACAGTAATGAGGGTATACTCAAAATATCTTGGGATGTTGTCGCGATTAACCATGCCAGCCAAGGGTGGGATGTAGTTAGGAAATACCGACGGGATCTACTTTGCATACGCTAGATCATCATGGTGCTTGCTTTTCTTCTCTGTCGCACTTTGGGTTGGCCCAGATCGATGTCCAGTCGAGGGGGGTGCTTGAAATCATCCTATTGATGAGGCATGTACTCTGGCAAACATGACCTTCTCATCCATAAGATCGATCAAGATTTCTTCTATGGACTTCTCTACTGTCCGAAGGTCACTCGACATGCACACTCGTAATCAAATGTTTCTGGTAGGTGAACAAACAATCAAGGTAAGAAAAATGGGTGGCGAGGTATCAAAAGCACATCACGATAGAAATGAGTTCTCTTGTTGTCTTGTATGATCATAATTTGAAAAAGTGTCCCTGGTGAGGCATTCGACGAATTAAATAAACAATGTCGTAACAGGTTCCTCCAATGGATCAAAAATCCTTAATCAATATGATTCCATCCGTTATGGCATGGTCCCAACGGTCCAATGGTAATCTTTCTAGCAATAATTGTGGTTCTAGCCATTTCAGAGAATCGCTCTAATGATCAAGATGCGTCCAACGGTCATATAGCTTCGCCTCGGTGAAGTGCCATTCTGCGTTGTTCTGCTATTTGGGTGAGGTTCAAGTGTTGTAAGCCTTCTTTCAGCGAAGTCCTCTCTGGAGATTCCTGCAATTTTTCTATCATTTCTTTCTTCTTACTAAGATTTTTGGCCTTCTTTCCTATGATTTGAGTCTCTGGGTTCGTCTTTCTATTCTTATTCTTATTTTCTCCTAGTAAAGGGACTTCGCACTGCTAAGGGTCTTTCACAGGGTTTGAGGGTAATACTTCTTCTCTTATTGTTTCTAGGGTAGGTTTTCTTCTCTCCTGCATGGATAGATTCTTTAAGCCTTCTTGTGTTATTTCAACTTTGAAAGCTAGGTCTCTGGCCCTCAGTTGCTTCGACTTGTCCTCTTGTTCTTTTCTTAGTCATTCTATTTTCTTGTCTATGAATTCCCTTAATTATTTCTTTTTCTGTTCTATGGCTTCCTCTTCTTCTTTCCTTCGAATCTGATCTTTCTCATTCTAGGTCCTTCCCAAAAAAAGTGCAAAGGGAGCGTTGTTCTCAACAAACTTAATGGTATCAAATTCTTCTTTAGTCGATGTGCCATGGGATATCATAGGTACATGAGTAAGTCTTCCACCTAAGGTTATCATCTTTCCTTTAAACAATCCTATTCCTCCTAATGAAGGAATCATCGCAGGCATTCCCAAAATTTCCCAAGTGCTTTATGTCATAATATTACCATGTGTTTCTTCATCCAGAACACAGTCCATGTCGAAGTCTCCTATTCTTGTTTCTATGTAGTCCTTCTCTTTTAAGATCTCTGGTAAACTGATGTCTTTGTGATCATTTATGGTTTCTTTCATTTGCAATAATATAGCCTCTGATTCTTTCTGGTGCTCTAGTACATCTTTAGTCTCTTGAAATTATTCAGAGTTTTCTTGTTTCATGTTCATATTCTCGACTTTAGCAATCATTCTAGGGAAATCCAAAACCTCGTGATTAACAGATTTACAAAAAAGATAAATAGGACTTCTACCAGGGCATTACTTAGCAAGATGTCTCGGGCTTATGAAACTATAACAAAGTGTCAATCCTCTGTTTCTCCTAAATGATCCCCAACCTTTCTTTTACTTTGCACTGGGATCATAGTGATGGACCTGCAACCAAAAAAAATTCTTTCTAGTGTCGTGCATCCACTTGTTAGTCCAAAAATTCTTTCTATGTATAGGGATGACATATATTTCACTAGCTCTATAAAATTTATTCTGATCAAATCTTTCTCCTAACTGCACCCAAGCTTTGAAACAAAATATATCAAACATACCTAGATCCACTCTTTCGAAGAAAAATTTTCCAATTATCTGGCCTTTATCAGAGCACAAAACTTTAAGATATTACCTCTTTTCTTCAAATCCAGTCTTCTTTCTTAGCACATAGCTTCACAAGTCAAGTAGATTATTGCGCACTACAAAAGCAGATCTATGCACAAAGATTTCTGTTTTCTTCAGTTCCCAACAATCACAGTTTCAGGTCCGGGCAATGGAACCATTTTTTGGCACAGGGGTAGACTCAGAGTTAAATGCTTCAACAACGTACCAACAAAACCCTAACTACCGGCCCTTTCGGAAACACCTACGAAGAAGATGAGGTCTCACCCGAGGTAGAGGAAGGGAGGGTTGCAGTACTCAAATGTCTACAACCTAGCTAGGACACATATCTATGATCACAATACTTTAACAGAGAACTTAGCAAATAAAATTCATTATTCTTTAACTCTTATTCACATCGCAGGTTACACTCTAGACCTAGATCAATGCAGTAATAACTAAGATCAAATACTTTCATTCACTTAGCACATAACATTAACCTAGATCTATCATTCATTCACATTGTTAAGCACTAAGCTACTACATCAAATGCATTCATCAATCAACACTAAGAAAAGAGGAACATAAACACCATGAACACATTGCACAAAGCACAATAACATAGGATATATGCAGTTCACCCCAGTGTGGGGCTACATCCACCAACTCTTCTTATCTTCTTTATTAGTCTACTTCAATATTGTTACATGCACAGAGCCACAAAGCCAACTACGCATATGACAGGAGATCTTCATGCACCTCGCCAGATCCTCCTTCCCCAAGTTGAATCAAAGCACAAAGACTTACACAGTCTGTCTACACCACGCACTTACAAAACACTTTCACTTAGCTCTGCAAGTCTTAACACATCCACGCACTAAGCCAAATATCACTATGATCACATAGATCGAACTACTCTTACATTGCCTGGCTACTTATTTATATATTACAAAAGAGGCCTAAGCATGGGTAATACCCATAGGTCGACATCCCATACCCGTTACATAAACCCTAAAACCCAAACAAACTCTCAAAAAGGGTGATATCCCACGATCTCCGCTTCACTTGGGTGCTCCATCTTTGAACAACCTGTCACAAGTTTGTTCAAGAAATTCCGAGAAATTTGATCTTTTAGCATATTTTGATCCCTTGGATAACTTAGACTATTTTGTCAATTTCTAGAGGACTCATTAGGAAAGGAACATTACAATAGGCTATAACCATTGATTTCACCCTTTCATTATAATTATACCCTTTGTATCCTATATATACCAAGGAGACCTAGTCTTAGGATCATCATATCTCATCTTCTACATTGAATATTTTGTAAATGGATGTTCACCCATCAAAGTGGATTGTTATTCATTGATTTTTTTATCATTATCAAGGTGTTGGTTCATAATATTTGGTATCATAACATCATTCCTAGGGTTTTTCTGCTTCATTCAAGCCATCCTGGAATTTTCTCTATACCTTGTTTTGGGGATGCTTCAGAAATGAAAATTCAAATTTCACTCAGGATACATATCCAAGTACATCTAACAAAACTTTCAAGTTCTATTTCATTATACTTTCGAAGATAGATCCTATAGAGGACAAGGTTTTTGACTCATGTTGAAATCAATTTTAAAGGGGTTAGCCTGGGATTTTTGCTATAACTTTGTTTATGATAAGTTTCGAATAGTGAAATGTTTTGGAGACTAAGAAAACATAGAGAACTATATTTGGTAAAAAGTTTAGGTTTTTATTCATTCTAGTTTCATATTTATATTCTATGGAAGTTGGGGTTTATGACTAGTCCTAAAATTAGTCTCAAACGAGTCATCATTTTATTTTTTCTATAAAAAAATTCATTGAAGTTTTAGAATATGAAATTTTCATAAGTTTGAGGAGCCATAATGATTTACGTGTAGAAATTGTTTTAGAAATTGAAAATTTATAATTTTTGAGATATATCTTTCGGAAGTTGGGGCCTTTTATTAATCCTAAAATTAGTCTTAAACAAGTCATTTTGGTATTTGTTCTATAACATTTCCTCAGTAAAGATTCAGACTGTGAAATTTTCAGGAGTTCAAAAAGTCATATAAAAGTAATATAGGATGAAATTTTATACTCATAAGGGTTCAAAGTTCAAATATATGTATCAATACAAATGTCATCCATTCATGCATACTCCAAATTGAGTGTTTGAAAGGTACATAACTTACAAGTGGCATAACTTTGGATTGGAAGATCTATTTTTGATGATTCAAAATTTGGGATAAAGAAGAAAAAGAGGATATTTATTATTTTCTCACATGGAAAAGGGTTATACAATAAATAATAGTAGTGATCCTTATATCTTACAATTGGCATAAGTTTTGATTGGAATATCTATCTTTGATGATTCAAAATTTGGGATAAAGAGGAAAAAGAGGACAATTATTATTTTCTCACATGGAAAACGGTTATACAATAAATAATACTAGTAATACCCATAAAAACACAAACATGGCATCCAAAGAAAGTGAATAATTAGAAAATAGGCTAACCCAATTAAAGAACCAAGTTGATGGATGAGTGTTATTATGTTGAAACCAATGGATTTATCACATTCTTAGGAATACCTTAAAAAGGAAATGGAAAAGAATATGGATACAAATCACGAGCATATGGAAAATAAGATGTTATAGATGTGAAATCCCATGTCTTCCATGATAATACATGCTATATATGAGAGACTCCCTATAGGAGATATCAAAATTCAAGGAAATCATGGAAGTGTAGAGGAAATAAATATTGAGTCCCAAAATCATGATTATTTGTCACTTCAAGATCCACATCATCAAGGCTTCAATTCAGCACTAGAGAACTAATTCATTCCAAAGATCAATATGAGGAAGTTTGATGGTAAATATCCTATTACATGGATATTCTAGATGGAGAAAAATAATTTGATCTACACCAAGTGCCAATCTTACAAAAGGTACATATTGCATCCTTATATTTAGAAAATGATAAATTTATTTGGTATCAATGGCTTTGTGAAAGAAAAAAGAATTATATTATCTCTTGCTCCATTTTTACAGATGAATTGATATCGCTTTATCGGGATAGTAAGATCAATACATTCTTTAGTCAATTGCTAAGTATTTGGAAAAAGTGTCCAATTATAGAGCACAATAAACAATTCCAAAAGCTTGGTCTCGGGGAAATAGCATTCCCGTGGATAATTGTTTAGATATCTTTATGGGCACTCTAATTGGTAATATTCAACATGAGGTGTGCCTCTTTGAACCTAAACACCTAGAGCAATATTTCAGTATGCAAGGAAAGTGGAAAAAATGTATGGCTATGAGAAGGGTGACCTATAACAACTACACAGAGAACAATGCTCCCTCTCCTAAACTAAATCAACCAACAAGGTTGAGACTTTAGAAAATGGATGAAAGAAGGGAAAATGGACTATGTTTCAATTGTGACAACAAGTACAATAAGGGGAATAAATGTGGTGAGAATAAATTATTCTACATATACTGTAAAGAGGAAGAAGATCAAGAATTGGAACCATCACAAGATCTAGATATAGAAGATACTACTCCAAAAATATATTTTCATGCATTTGCTAACATCAATACTCCACAAACCCTCAAGATACAAGGATAAATAAAAAAGAAAAAGGTAATAGTGTTGATTGAATTTGGTAGTACCCATAACTTCATCAATTACAAATTAGTAAAATATCTCAATTTCTTTGTATATACAACACCAAAGTTTCAAGTAATGATAGCATATGGAGGTACCATAAATTATTCTGGGAAGTGCCATAACATTAAGCTCAATATGGGAGACTAGTTTTTAGATATTCCCATGATTCCCATCCAAATGGGTGGTGTTGGTTTTCTATTAGGGGTCCAATGGTTACAATCATAGGAAACAATGGCCTTTAATTTTCAATATATTTTCATGAGATTTTCCTCAAAACATAAGGAAATTGAGCTTATAGGTATCCAAGGGAAACCTCTAAGGTGATAAGATTTAATAGAATAAAAAAATTACTAAAAAGGGGACACCATGGTGTAATTGCACAAGTGTTCTGAGTATATGTTTAAACATCTATATCATCTGCTCCATTGGATATCCAAATAGCTATCAAAAATCATTCCAAGGTATTTGGAGAAACACCTAAGGGTATTGCACCTACTCGAGATCATGATCATGTTATTCATTTGTAACCAGGAAGTGTACCACATAAAATTAGTCCTTACAGTTATCCATATGCACAAAAGAGTGAGATTGAGTGTATGATCCAAGAAATGCTAGAGGTCGACATCTGCATCATTCAACCTAGCCAAGGTTATTTATCTTCACCAATGGTGATAGTTACAAAAATATGGTTCATGTATTATGTGGTTGATATTATAGATAACTCAAATAAATGACTATCAAAGATAAGTTTCATATCCATGACTTTGGTGAATTATTAGATGAATTCCATGGAGAAATTTTCTTTACTAAGTTGGATCTTCATTTAGGATATCATCCAATCATAATGAGGCATGAAGACATTCCTAAAATAGCCTTTATAACACATGAAGGTCATTATGAGTTTTTGGCTATTCTATTCGGAATTACTAATGCACCTTCAACATTTCAAAGCTTTATGAATTTTGTTTTCAAGACCTTCCTTAGAAAATTGTGTTAGTATTTGTTAATGACATACTAATCTACAAAAAATCTTGGGAAGATAATCTACAACATGTTGATTGTAATAGACCCAACCCCTAAGTACTTGTTTAAGCGATGGAGTATTAAATTTTCACTTATTCTATCAACCTTAAATCTTCTCTATCACATATCCATCTTCTTTTACTCATCAAGATCTTTCCAACGACAATAAATTCACTCAAAATTGATATTTGGAATGAAATATATGACCTTTCAAAGGTATTGGGTTTACATAGGTAAAATCTCTCATAGGAAATAGTTCATTGACTGTGCCAACTGGCATGGTGACACCCTGGTCCTGACATGGAACTAGCCTAGCCTTCTATGGAATAAATTCAGTCCACATAGGCCTACAACCATCATCCATTGGAACTTCTTTGGGCGCACCCTCTCAGGTGGCGAACTCGTGGATGTATAATTTTGTATCTTCCTTTCATCATTTTTCCTGAGAAATCTTGTAACACCCTGTTTCCCCTAGTCTGTAAAAATAACTATACTGGCCAAGAACTATGGCAAACTCAAAGATGTGAATGTGTGATTTTCAATGGACCTTAGAATAAAAGGTTGACGAATGTAAATAATGTTATGAATATATGTTGCAGGACTGTTGGGAGGGGGATGTGCTGAAAAGAGACCACGATGGCTGATGAAAGGTGGTGGAAGGAACCTAGAATGGTGGCGTTAGCTTCCACTGAAACAAATACCGTATTTGATCTTCACTGGCCCAAAGATCAAGAGTGGCTCACTGGCCCTGAAATGAATTACTCACCAGGTTGGTAGGTAAAGAGGCTCCTCATGAGTTAATGAGGGTCGGGGGTGAACCGCCCATCCGTGGAAGCCTCAGACCTGACCATCGCGGGGAAGTTCATGCCACACGTAACCTCACTGGAAAAGAAAAGGTAGGAAAGAGGTGGGGAAGGGGGGTAGTCGTGACATAGATCGCAAGAGGGGAGAAATCGGAAAGACTTTGGAAAATATATATAGAGTGATTGATAAACAGAGAATAAGGAAAGTAACCTTTGTTCTCGACTTCTGACGAACAGAGACTCAGTCTCACAACATCCTGGTCTAAGCTCAGGGGTGGCTAGTGGTAAATCCATTCAGAATCATTGAGCCTACGGTTGGGTGGAAACGAGCAGCCCTCTCAGTAGTTGCATCAAACCCAGTGTTTTTCTGATAAGTGTTATAGTTCGTATATTGAAATTAATATTTTGACATGTATGCTCATGGTTTGTGCAATTATGAATGGTTTCAGTATAAGAGTATTTGTTTGGTGTTTTGATCAAAAATGGTGGTTGTATACTTATATTGGAAAGACCACCTATGGCTTACGTAAATATATATATAAATATACATATATATTTTGAACGGATTCAATTTTCAAGTCTGTTCTCGGGAAATTTATTCCCTTATTTGTCTCAAGTAATGCCCTAGATAGATCTCCCCATAAGGACACCCTTTTTGAGGGTTTATCCAACGATCTGCTGGACCATTTTATGGCATAAGTATTAAAACCCTGCACGAGAGAGAATGGTCCTTTTAGACTTCGACATTTCGGAGTTTTGGTATCTAGGAAACCCAAGGGCGAGTTCCCTTGTACTCTCAAGACCCAAAATCCCGACATGCGAAATCCTGAAATGACAGTGTGTAGCTAAATCCCGATATTCAGTGTTTTGGCATTCAGAATATCCAAGGGCAATTTCCTTTGTACTCACAAGTCCCGAAATCCCAACTTGCGAAATCCCAAAAGGATAGAGTGTGGAGAAGTTATTATATTTCGGTATTTCGGCACCCGAGGTACCTAAGTGCGGGCCCCATGTATTCGCCAGTCTCGAAATCCTGACTCTCAAAATCCCGATGGAGGAAACCCCGAAATAGTGGAGCATGCTTAGAGTTTGGTGTTTCAGAGTTTCAGCTCCCGAGAAACCCAGGTGCGAGACCTCCTGTCGT
>JASDQU010100238.1:210226-220516 GCA_032191745.1 Picea mariana | reverse complement strand
AAGTATGGCTCATGAGGAGAGTCATGAAACTCTTACTTCAGAAGATGAAACTTTCAGAAAGGATTTCTATGATATGACAGAAATGGTGAAAGTTTTATTTGAAGAAAGAAATGCAAGGTTTCAAGGTGAAATCTCAAATCCTCCAAAGGGTAATGAAGATAGCGGTGATAAAAATCCAAAAGGAAATGGAGGGAATGGTGATACTCCACCTCCTTCGCCTCCATATTCCACTTCCTCTACGATTTCACAACCACCTCCAAATTCTCCAAAAGAACATGGTAAAATTCATCTACAAACTCCTTTTCTTAAGCTTGGTATTAAGTTTGAATTGCCTATGTACAATGGAGAGGTAAATGCTGAGAAATTGGATAACTACATTCGTTAGATTGAAGTATATTGTATGATACAAAGAATCAAAGATGATGAAACTAATATTCAGATTGCTTCTTTTAGATTGGAAAGTGAAACACTCATTTGGTGGGAAGCCAAGACTCAAGAGGACATGAAGAAACATGGTAAATTTTTATCCTCTTGGAATGGTTTTATTGTTGGACTTACAAGAAAATTTTATCCATTAGCATACATGAAAAAAACTATTATGGATTGGAAAAACTTTAGACAAGCTAAAGGGAAAAGTGTGAAAAGCTACACTCAAGAATTAAGAAGAAGAGCTTTGATTTTGGGTATAGATTTATCTTCTCAAGAAAATTTCCTCAAATACATTGGAGGATTTTATAGCTACTTGAGGAACACAATACTTATGTTTAACCCTACAAGTCTAGATGAAGTTTGTGTACAGGTAACTCATTTGGAAGCAAGAGGGAGGAATGAACCTCAAGAGGGAAGCAAGAAACCTTTTGTCATGGAGACAAAGGGAAGAGGAAGTTCAAGGGAAATGGAAGAAAGAATCATTCAGTCAAGAAAGAGGGAGAAAAACTCACATGTAAACATTGTTCAAAAGATGGCCATGATGAAGACCATTTTTGGAAACTTCATCCTGAAAAAATACCAAAAAAGTTCAACAACAAATGAAAACCAAAGATTGTTGCAACTACACAACATGATTTAGGTTCTGATTCAGGAGATCAAACAAAAGTTATAGCCATGGGTTTTCAAGGTAAGGATTCTATTGAAAGTACTAGTTCTTCAAGTAGTAATAACCTCAATGAAACTCAACATGAAAAAGAAAGAATACAACTTTTCCACATAAGGGTTATTTCAAAGCATACCAAGATATATACTCTTTTGATATTGGATCTCAAGAAAACCTCTTATTTGAAGACACTATCAAGCAATTAAAATTGGAAACTACTCCACATCCTAAACCATACCATCTAGGATGGATATGTGACAATGCAAAATTGTGTGTGACAAGAAGGTGTAAACTTAGGTTTTCCATCATTGCAAACTTTATAGATGAGGTAGATCTTGATACTATTCCATTGGATATATTTGGTATTGTGTTGAGAAGCCCATATTTATATGACATGAGAGCCATATTTCATCGTCATGGGAACAAATTTCATTTGTTTAAAAATGGAGTTGAGTACATTGTTAGTGAACATACAAAGAAGTTGAATTTGTCACTTGTAACTGTTGTACAAATGAAGATATTAGTCAATGATAGTAAGAACTTTATCCTCTTGATGATCGAACCCAAAGACAATGTTGAAAAATAATCTTTCCAAGGTTGTGATGAAAAGTTGTGTTAGAGAAAGATTTGCCTCACCCTATGCAATCTTGTAGAGAGGGCCTTATTCCATTCCCCTATGTAGACTTACTTTCCTTGATTAATAAATCCAAAGACAAAAATAAATATTTTCCCACTTGTATGCACCTTGCAAGATATACAACAAGCATGTACGCTGGCTGAACCACTACAGCCCGCATACATTGGGATTTGTGCCAGAAAATCAAAATTAAATGTTGGGTTTCCATGTCACGACAAGAGATCTCTGATCCTTGGCCTTCCATATACTGGAAACATTCTCACTCGGACCTTCAGCTTCATTTTGAAGGCTATAAAGAATCCAATTCCGAGCTATGGAGAAAGGAGAGAATTCAACTTTGAGAGCAAAGTTACTCGGGAGAAATTATTTACTTCATATTGAGTCTGCATCCCTTTTTCCTTTAAGTCTGAACACAGTGTTCAACCCCCAAGCTCTTCCCATATTGATGGAGAACCTATTTGTCTCCCTTATATGAGATTTCCTTTGGTGGAGGATTGAAGTGGTGGAAGCCCAGTTGGAAGGAACTTGGTTTCTTGATTCTGAACCATGTCGACACGGAAGTCTGTAATATTTTCACTTCTGCTGATCAGTTATTAATATAAATACTCCTTTCCCATCCAATTGATATCTTGAAAATATATGTATTATGATCCATGGGCATGTTTGTTTTGTATATTAATGGATTATGCTATTTAATATGCTAACCTTTTATATTATCACTATATTCTTGCTCTGCTTGTTTGTTGAGAGCTTGTTGTAGTATAAAGCTTTGGGTCGAAGTGTTCAACGGTGGACATCATCAAATGTTTGGATGAGGTAGGCTTCTTTCTTACCTCTCTTTCACATTAGTTTATATATCATATGTTGGAATTGAGTCGACTTATATAGTCATCCCTGTCTGTTGTGGTTCACCCTAGACATAGAGAGATTTTCCTCGTAACAGAATTGACGACCATACTACGGATGAATCTTCTTTCTCAAGGTTTGAAGTACTTTTCTCCTTAGATTTCTCTTGTTTCTATTGTGGTTCTTGTAATATCATTGCTTGATAGATTCTGTTCACTTTGGGTTTGAGTTTTCATCCTTTCTCCCTTGACTGGCCTTGTTTCAAAGCATATATGCGCCTTTTTTCTTGAGAGTCACATATACATGTCGGCTGTCTCACTGCAAGCTACGTATATACACTCTGTTTTCCCAAATAGTTGCGTACACCTTTCTTCCTTGCCCATTTTCTTGGTTTGGTTTTTTTTGGGTGGGATTTGATGCTTTTTGAGCCTTCTTAGGTCCCTGTAATGCCTATTGAGTGCCCGTGGGATGACAGGAAAACCTCTTTTGGTTGAATTTTTGGGTGAAGTTTTTGTCTTCATTTTTTCATTTTTATTGTCCTTGTACATTGGGCTAGGTGTTTCGTTACTTGATATCCTTATTGATTTATCTCTATTTTATACACAGTAGGGATATATATATCAAGTTACTTTTCAGTCCATGCATTTTTCAGTTTCTATATATTGAAAATACAAAAGAAATAGGCATTTTGCATTTCTTGGAATTTTTTGTCTTTTGAGTTTTTATCATTAGCTTAGTGCATACAGTGAAAGATTGCATTTTTACTTCTAAATCGCAGAGTTGAATTTGAAAATTGCATTGCTTTTAGGAGCATATCATACATTAAAAGTTAAAGTTAGGACTTTGCATTATTTTCATATTTACTTTCTTGCAGAGACATAAAACTATGAGTTTCATCGCCATACCTTTTTGAGTAATCACGGCCATAAAATCAACGCTATAATTTAAAATTTATTAGTAATGATTTTATTTTCTAGGGTACACAAACTAGCCTAGGATTTAGTGCCTTGGAATAGGATTTTGTGAGTAAACTTCTCCAAGGAAATTAAATCAACATATGTGTTTGAGAAAGGGAGTTGAGAAGTCCATTGTATAATTGGTAATATCAGGAGGCTCCGCTCACACCACAGTTAATCACGAGGTCGTGCGAAGTTGGTTGAAGGGATATCCGCCTGATACTCACCTAGCGTCAGAGATATTTTTGTGGATTTATTCTTATTTCTGGATCTTGCTAGTGCCCATACCTTCATGACAGGTAGTTCTTTCAAGGTTTTGAGATTTTCTACCCTACCCATACGATGATACAGACTTACGACTTCTCTCCTATGCATCACTTATACAATGGTTTATTAGTTTATTGACTTAGATATCTCATAGGTTACTTGTAGGGGTTATTCTGCAAGTACCCTGGGTCAGATAGGGGTCAGACAATGCACAACTCTTCTGGAGGATTACCTCTCCGGGGAGATCTGACCAACTGGTTTTTAAGCCCACGAGGGACCCTATAATTGATTCTATTACCTCTTATCTTTAGCATGGATTATTAGGACCCTCTTGGGCGAGACATACCTTCTTTAGGGAGGGAGGCCACTAAACCACTTTACCCCGTTTGCATGCATATTGGCCATTTGAATTTTTTTGTGATTTTTGATTACTAGTTGGCCTTAGGATATATTTTTTATCTTTAGAGTATTAAGTCATCGTGAAGTCAGACTAGCCTCCTCATCGGTCCCGTCGCTTGTTATAGTTACCACTAGATTTCATGTCCTTGCCTTCTAAAAGGCGTAGAGTTATTATACATGGTACACACACATCCACCCTTCAGACTTGTGATTCTACAAGGATGAGTACTAAATCTGGTCTTTAGAATCCTGGGAGCCCTTCAACTCCCATACCCATTATAGTTAATGACACACCTTCGACTCCTACAACCTCTATGTTCATAGTGACAGAGGTACCTATCATTACTATGGACTGACCTATAGTTAATGCTCAAGCTACCTCCTCGAACCCCTTCGGGTCTCTTGGCCACTCACTAGGATACAATTTTCAGTCCATCCCTATGGCTTCTAGTCCATTTTCTTATGGTATGCCTAACTTCACTTCGCATTTTTCAAGCTCCATCCCAGCTGCTAGCCCTAATGCTAATATTGGTCTTGGGGGAAGTACACCTCCCTTCACTCCTTTTTCATTTGGTGGATCTCAAATACCTCAAATGAGTCCTAATATGGGAGGTATGCCTTCTTTTAACCCTGGGTCCAATCCTCCTACTTCTGGGTGGAATAGTCAACCTGGCAGACAAGATTTGACTCAAGTTCCATCCTACAATCCTACCTCCTCGGTGCATATTACGACCAATACATTTGGAATGACGAATCTGCCTTTATCCTCCAGTTTCCAACCTAGGGGAGGTTAGTTTCACTCTTTAGGAAACCCCCAACCCGAATCTAATCTGACTGGGGAAAATTTCTATAACCCTCAACAGAACATTCCAGCTGGAATGATACCCAACCAACCTTATATGAATCATCCTGGAGGAGGGCCTTATAATGCTGGACAAGGACATGGTGTTTACCAGAACCCTAGATGGCATCTGAATCCACAAGCACAATCTTTCCCGGGAGGTTGGGGATAGATGTCACAAGCCCGTCTCCCTTTTCTGGCCATGCTTAATCTTCCATATCTATCTAAGTTAATGAATGAACCCATGAGTCACGATCCTACTTGGCCCCCAATCCCCACCAAACTTCCTTCTGACATCCCAAAGTTTGAGGGTAAGAATGGAGAGGATCCTAGTGATCACATCACTACCTTTCACCTTTGGTGCTCATCAAGCTCCCTTAATGATGATTCTATTCATTTGAGATTATTTCAATGCACCCTCATTGGAGTTGCTGTGAAATGGTATATTGAGCTACCCAAAGGGGAATATGGGACTTTTAGTTAGCTGGTAATGGTCTTTCTTAACCACTTCGAGTTTCCCATTCGTTATGATGTTGGCTTAAAATTGTTTTCAACTTTACGCGAGGATACTGCCACTCATATCTCGGACCATATCTAGGAGTGGTGTATATGGAAGAGGTTGATTAAGACCCCTATACCCCCGACCTTTCTTTTAGAATGGTTTCTTAAGACTTTGTACGCTCCTATCACGAAGGACGTTGCTACTTCTGGGGTTACCACTGAGGAGGAAGCGATCTTTAGAGACCAGTAGTTGGATTTGATTTATGATCAGTCTGGGATGTTATGCCACCTTCTTTCTAACGCACTACAATCTACTTACAACCCTAGGAAAAAGCCTGGACCTCATGGTGACGACATTGTAGGTTTTGCCAATGTAAATTCCGCAGACTCAGTGACAAACCAATTGAAAGAGTTGTCTTTCAGCCAGTCTGTAGGGGGACCAACCTCTTATGTGTCTTCCAACACCACTCATTCGATGGATGTACACTCAGTGAAATCATCGGCCAATCCGAATGGTAACCAAAAACTAGGAGGGAATAAGAGGAAAGGACGTAATAACCATAAGAGTGGGAAAAAAGGTAATAAACCCAAGGACAATAATATTAATGCAAAGACAGGTAATAATGTTGGAGATGACAAATGAGATAAATGTAAGGTGAAGTTTCCCTATAATATTTGCATAGATGATCACCTTACCCATTTGTCCCCCAAACTTGTAGAAGCTACAAGGATTTTAGATCAATCACCCGTCATGCTGACGAATCCATTCCCACATAATCATCACTTAGCCTCAAACTCCTCAAATGCTGGAAATGTGGCTGGTGGAGGTCAAAACCAGTAGTTGCAATATGGAAACCATTTATGTATCAATATGGTCGATGTGGAAATCTATGTAGCCACTCGATCTTGAGACTATAGTTCTAAACAAAATAATCCTTGTCTAGAATCTCCTCCTCCTCCAGAGATGACTTTACAGATTGAGAAACCAAAGCCACAGCCTCGTATTCTGAAAGATTACTCAAGCGCTCTACTCATAATCCAAATGCTAGAGCTGCTCAAAACTACTCTATTGTTGAGAACCTGGCCAAACCCCTTGTGCAATGTCCGCTTTAGAGGTACTCCAGACGTGTCCTTCATAGAGGAATGCCATTCTCTCTGCTCTAGGAGCTCTAGAACCCAGTGGATCAAAGGTTCTCAATTTTGACGTCACAGATGTTAAGCCTTGCTTGCCTTACCATGTTGCTTTGCAATTATATGTGGAGTATTCAAAGTATACCATCAAACATGCGGTTGTTGACGAAGGCATTTCTAGGTTTGTGATTTCCCTAGCCTATTGGAAAGCTCTCGATTCTTCAACCCTTTCCAAGTCATCGAACATGTTGACTGCTTTTGATGGTCATTCCTTTTGCCCTCATGGTATTCTCCCTACCTTTCTAGTCCAGTTAGGTGGAAAGATAGCAGAGGTGGAGGCAGAGGTAGTTGATGTGCCTCTTGATTATAACATATTACTAGGTCCCAATTGGGATTATGCTATGATCATCGTCGTGTCATCCATCTTCCGTATCCTTTGTTTTCCTCATGAAGGGAAGATCGTGATGATCGATCAGTTATCCTTTGCGTGCTCTAGTCCTAATGCATCTCTTGGATAGTCAATCCCTGTGATTGACAATTCTCAGTCGACAACTGAGAATATCGATGTCAGAATGTATTCTTCCCTTATGGGTACTTTCAACTTCTCGACACCAAACCATTAAGTTTATGACATGTCCAGTAGGCCCGTCTTGACTGGGAGGTCCATTCCTTTCTGCACATCTTATTTTGATGATCTGTGGACCCTACCTTCCCTGAATTTGTCTTATGAAGGACAATCACATGCTAGGATGGCCATGCCACTATCAATAGCAGAGATTATGTATCAAGCTATTCTCGACTCTTCCACTGATCTCGATCCTATTCCCTTGTCGACAGACGAGAAGGATCTCGTGTCTAGGCTCGTGTGGGCCACCTCGTTTTCTTTTTCACATGATTTCCTCGATGGGACTTTGCCTTCGTATGAAGCCATCATTGAAGCCATGAATGGTTCTCACAAACCTTTAGATGATATGCATCACCACTCTTATTTTCTCCCAGATCTTGAAAGAATCAAACAAGACAACTTTCGATCTACTTTGAGTGAGATAGTTGGTCACACAGTAGTTCCACTTGATACACATTCAGATCTAGATGGAAACATGGCAAATATTTCTCCTACCATCCATATCGACATCTCTTGTACTACTGGTAAGGTTGAAAATGTAAATATCGGTGCAGATTGTTCGCCAGAAGAAATCTTGATTTACACTGAACTCTTCAAGGAATTCCAAGACTTATTTTCTTGGTCCTATGAAGAGATGCTAGGGATCGACCCTCGTATTTTTGAACATGATATTAAAACTTATCCAGATGTTAAACCTGTTCAGCAATGTCTTAGAGCTGTCAACCCTCGAAAGGTCCCTGCTATTAAGGTAGAGATGGAAAACCTACTTAATGCTGGCTTCATCTACCCAGTTCCTTTAACCGAATGGGTATCCAACCCCATTCCTATAGATAAGAAGAAAGGAACCATCCATGTATGTATGGATTTCTGTGACCTGAATAAGGCCTATCCGAAAGACAACTCCCCCACACCTTTCGTCAATCAGATTCTCAACGAGTGTGCGGGAAGCGAAGTATTTTCTTTTATGGAAGGATTTTCAGGATATAATAAAATTCAAATCAAACCCGAGGATGAACAAAGATGACATTTATTTTCCCTTGGGGTACCTTTTCATACCAGAAGATGCGTTTCGGTCTTAAAAACACCAGAGCAACCTTTCAGCGTTCCATGACTTTCTCTTTTTACGATCTTAAGCACATAGTCGAAGATTACCTTGATGATTTTGCTACTCACTCTCGCAAGAGAGAGGATCATGTTACCCACCATTGGATTTTTTTTGAAAGATGTCATTATTATAGAATCCGGTTGAACCATCACAAGTGCATCTTTTACATTAATTCTGGTCATCTTTTAGATTTTCTAGTTTTTGAGACTAGGATCATGGTAGATCCGCTTAAGGTTGAGGAAATACTTTGGTTTCCTCCCCCACACACGATTAGACAACTTCAGGGTATACATGGGAAAGCTAACTTTCTTCGTAGGTTTATAATGAACTATGCCACTATCACTAAAGGTTTCATGCGTCTTTTGAAGAAGGACATTCCTTTTATCTGGGATGAGTGAGCGGAGGAGTCTTTTGATGCTTTGAATAAAGATTTGGTGTCGGTGCCTCTACTAAATCCTCCCGACTACAATAGAGATTACTTTATTTATATAGCCACATTCGAGGATACGATTGGTATGGTTTTAGTTCAGGAAGATGATGAGTTCCATGAGCATGCCATATAATATCTTATTCGAACTTTACTCGGTCCTGAACTTAATTATACTCATGTTGAAAATCTAGATTTGGTTGTCATTCATGTAGTTCAACGTCTACATCATTATATATTACTTTCTAAGACTATAGTGGTTGCTGACGTCAATCCATTTCAATACATCCTTACCCGATGTATCATAGGGGGAAAATACAATAAATGGATTTTCATTTTATAGGAGTTTGATCTCAATTTCTCTTCCATGAAATCCAAGAAATACCCGGTCTTTGCAGAGATAAAATTTGACTTTCCACAATTGGATTAGGATATTATCCATGTTGATTCATTTACAGATGAACACATTTTTATTATCTCATCATCTGACCCTTGGTATGGAGACATCATGCTCTATCTTCAAAGTTTGAAGTTCCCTCAACATCTCTCATGAGATGAACGACGACGTATAAGGTACCAAGATAAGAAATATAATATAGTCAATGAAACTTTATATCGTCAAGGAATAGACAATATCTTATGTCGTTGTTTAACCCACAGATAATCTGAGTCTGTTCTAAACGATTTCCATAGTGGGGCTTGTGGTGGTCATCTATCCAGGCTTGCGACAACCCAAAACATTTTGCAAGCTGGTTATTTCTAGCCTACTATTTTTAAGGATTGTATTGAAGTAGTTAAGAAGTGTCACCCATGCTAGGTGTTCATTTGGAACACGTGCTCGCATCTAGCCCCTCTTCATCTAGTCATTACCATCGGTACCTTCACCAAGTGGGGGGTGGACTTTGTCGATTGAAACCCAACTTCGGTTGGGGGGAATCAACACATTATCATGGCCGTAGATTGCTTTACTAATTGGGATGAGGCCATGCCTACGGTTAGATCCGATGGGAAGACTGCAAACTTCTTCGTATTCAATCAGATTATCGCTTGGTTCGGTATCCCGAGTGAGATTGTCATTGACCATGGCAATCACTTTCAGAATGAGATGATGGAAGAACTAGCATCTAAGATGGGTTTTAAAAATGGTCATTCTTCTCCTTATCATCCCCAGGAAAATGGGTAAGTAGAGGCCATCAACAAGTATCTCAAGACCATTTTGCAAAAAATTGTCAGTCAGAGTAAATATGACTGGCACATCATGCTATATTCTTCACTCTGGTCATACCAAACCTTGATCAAGCCTGCCACCTGATTTTCCCCTTTCCAATTAGTACACGGTGTGGATTCGATTTTACCCATTGAATGCAAAATCCATTCTCTTAAGTTGGCAGTTGCGCTACTACCTGACACTTACGATCTCAAGCGACGCCTTGTACACCTAGAGAGTCTCGATGAGAAGCAT
>JASDQU010100238.1:177190-192893 GCA_032191745.1 Picea mariana | reverse complement strand
GTGAATAATGAAGCCTCAACTTTGGAAAAAGTTCTTTGAGAAGTGTCATGATAAGAACTTGGTTGCAATTACACTCATATTTGTAACTTGTTCCATTTTTTTATATTCATTTCTATTTATGGTACTATCAAATGAAATTTCATTTATTTTGTTTCACAAAGGTCAAATAGTGGACCTCCATAAGGGATGAAATGGTACTCCATCCAATTTAGTTGGTTACCCTACTATGTGCAGTTACAAGTATCTCATTTGTTTGACACAATGCATATTGGAAAGAGTGCCACATAATGCTTGTGGATTATTTTAGATGGAATGAGTAACAAAGACATACATTTTAAATTTATTAGTGACATTGAGGTATGGTGTTTTTTAGGGGAATTGTTTTTCCAATTGACTATTTTTTGGCCATTTTCTAAGAAAAATATTTGCCAATTGGTTACAAATTCCCTATCTTTTACACAAATGTGTTTAAAATGATAGTATTGGAAGATAGAAACTCCTCATTTAGTGTGTAAAATTCACAAGTATCTACCTCCAATATTTACTATTTTACAATAATATTACCTCATACACCTAGTCGAGGACATTGAAATATGTAGACCCATACACATAAGGTTAATGTAGGTGGTGGAGAGGCACTTGAAGGAATTAAAGGATTTTGTTCAGAAAATATCATGTCTTAAGGGTTCAATGGTTAAAGGATATACTGTATATCATTTAACGATCTATATTAGTGAGTATTGACCCTAAGTATCCATTCATATTAATGTCTTTGTATTTTGGGATGTCAATTCCACCTACAAATTTGAAGGAGAGGTGTTGTTGGGAAATAAAGATGAACATAAGTGAAAAGTAGTATATTTTTTTGTAATTAATATGTTTGTACAAATAATTTTAATATTTATTAGCACCTAAATGAAATTTTATTTCTCCATTTAGTTATTGAAAAATGAAATGCATTGCATTTATAAATTGCAATATCTTGACTAGATGAAGGTACAAATAGAATAATGTAGGGAAATCCACCATATTTTACCATGGAGTGGGGTGGTGGATTTTGTTAGAAGATATTATGTAGATAATGATACAAATATGATGTAGAAGGAAATTGATCTAACATATGGTGAAAAAAAATATAAAATTAAGCATTACCCATTGATTTTTAGTTATTATTTTCCATTTGTGTGTTGTCTTTTGGTTCGTTAATTTAAACCATATAGATATTTATCAATTAACATTGAATTTTTAACATGTTAAGCATGGAGGTGAAACATCACAAAGTTATGGGGTGTGTTGTGATCCAGGGAATCAAAGGCATACATTCAAGAAGAGAGCTACATTATACACAGAATATTAGGGACACACATGTACTCTAGAAGAGAGAGATATTTTTGGGAGGGTTAACCAACCGAGTTTGTATTCCATATTCATGAGTATATATACAATAAAGAGATGGTTAGAGTGGTTGTACCCGCTCCAACTAATCATTCGTTAAGTTCTCTTGATCCTTTACATATATTCAAGTATTCACTTATGGTAATGCATATGCACTTATGCTAATGTCTATGTATATTGTATGATTCTTATTAGAATGTCTAGAGTGTTATGGGATTATTTATCACAAATATACTGTTGAATACACAACAAAATATCCCTAGGATTAACCTAGTAATGCTAGACATAAAGAGGGATATACTTCTAATTTTTTTCCTAGATATAGATTCAAACACATAGATTCATCATTATCCTAAGGAGTGGTGATGTTTTCATACCTTTCTTAAGGTTTCACTTCATATTTGTTGGCTGTTGTTGTCTTGAAACTCCATCTCCAAGCTCCACAACCTACTTCCTACATACAAAAGACAAGAAAAACCATCCTACCTCTCTACTTGGGATTAGAATCCTAGATCTAATTTGATTCTAATAAGATCTACCATAACATGAATCAGATATAAACATTTGTTCATCAATAAAAAAAAATCATAATAGGGAAAACCAAATGATCTGTTAATGAATGCAAGAGTAATACATCAAACTTATACCTTAGTTGTTGATGCTTTCTCCCTTGACCTACTTGCTCCTTGATCCTCCTTTAGCTCCTTGGTCAGGCTAGGCTTCACTTACTTCTGGCTATGGTAGATGGAACACAAACCTCTAAAATTGGACAGCATAACAATGCTATGAAATCTTCCTCCCTCTTTTCCAAGGCTTGTCTTTTTTATATAACTCTTTGGAGGATTTTTGGGAGAGATTATAGATCTTTTAGAGACCACTAGAGAATTGAATGATGTGAGTTCCTAGGCCATTTCCATGAATATACAACTCATCCCTCTCCCATCACCTTGTAACTCCATGGATCTAGAAGTTTTACAGATCCATGCTCGTTGCACTACTAGTGACCCACGAGGATACTCACTTGTTTTCTACTATGTGTCCTGCGTGGATCTCCGAAAAGGGTCAAATCTTAGGAAAAATGTGTATTTTTTCTTCTATCCTCTTATGGATTCCCTTGTAGCCTATAAGTCTATAACATATTCCCCCTAATGTGTGAAGTCGGGAAAGGAATGGATGGTTGAAATACATTACAATAAAGTAGTGTCCATGCGAGGCATCATGAGGAGATAACAAAGGAGTGTCAAAAGTCAAAAGAGTAATGAAATTAGACACCAAGAATGAGAGAAAAACAAACCATCCCCTAGGTAGACATACTCAGAATATTAATGAGCATGGATGCCAAACAATATACTATGGATCCATGAAATGAAATGCTAGATCATGACCATGAAAGAATACATGGTATTGGTGGATCCATGTCATCAATACGACCGTAGCCATGAGAAATTGCAATGTGGATATACTTCATGAACTCAATCATATCCACTAGAAAATACAATGTGGATCTATGACACAACATATAGATATCAGGAAGAAAATGAGCACTAAGGGAAGTTCTCTCAAAGTACTTAAAGTACTCATATACAAGTGATATACTCCATCGCAAATTGGGAGGGGATGCTATAAAGGAATTATGTGGCTCCAAACTCAAGGTCCTGCTCCAAAAATCTGATGGTAAAAATATACATCATGTGAATAGATGAGATGATTTTGAGCAAAGTAGAAACTATCTAATTACCAGTCATTGATGTATACCATTAGCAGATAATAGGGGACCAACCAATGATGAATATGGACCCCAAGGTACCTAGTACAATGTAATGAGTGTGAATAGATGAGATGATGTCAAACTCTCATATAATCAATCAATTATAAGTCAATGATGTAAACCCATTGTAGATCATGAGGAGGCCTACCACTAAGAACTACAAGCTCCAAGGTGCTATATGGTTTCTAGATCCCTCTCCTAGATGATGTGTTGAAGTCCATAGGAAGAGATCTGTCGAAGGAGGGCCTTGATGTACCCCCCATCAATCAACATGAAACATACACTGAGAGATGATGTGAAGAGGGAGTATCACAAAGTACAATTGACACGGGGATGACCGACTCAAAAAGTCAAAAAAACAGTAGATGACTGAATTAGGATTAAACTTCCCTTGAACATATAGCACTACACAATGGTGAATTGACATCAATACACAAGAGCTCAAAGAATATAGTGTGACAACACAGGAGGCATCAAAACACTCTCCATGATGACTGGAAGAGTAACCAACCAAAGGAGTATCTTTCACTCATATTACTGGGATGACTCCTAGGAAAGATAAAAACCAAATGAATGATGAGGAATCAAATAGGTTCCATTTTCAAGGGTGACTCGATTGATTCTTCCATGTTGAAAATAGACCAATGGAGAAAAGCCCCACACTTTTTTAATTTTTTTTGTATTTCTTGTCTCAATGGTTTAACGAGAATGAAAGAATGAAACAAGTATGATCGGTCTCCTTCATGGTTTAATGAGAATTAAATAATGACACAAGTAAGCTTGATGGTGTATTTTTCATTTAGTTTTAACGAGACCAAAAAGGAGATAAAAGTGTACTCAATAGTGTCTTTTTTCGTGTCCTTTTACATGTCCAAAAAAGAGATAAAAGTATACTCAACCAGAGAGAAAGAGTGGCTTAACAACATGATCCTATGTTCCAAGAACATGGAACCAACCTAATAAAAGAGGAATGGAAATGGTATTGGTAAGTGAGATCCACTCTTAGCAGTTTTTCTCTCCCTGGGTAGGTGGATGAAAAACATAGGCCAAATAATGCAAGAGGGAGATGGTCAAGGCTACTGCATAATGGTAAGTGAGATATGGGCCAACAATAATGCAAGGATGAGAAGCATGATGAGAGTACAAAATTCATAGGCATACATTAAGAAATAATTAAATTTTTGGGAACCCCCACGAGATGTGGCCAGAATATAGATGAAGAGAGAAAAATGAGGCTCAATCTTCAAGTCATGATGGGGCTAAAGAAGGGCTCTCGGGCCTATGGAAAAAATGAAGCATGGACACCAAATGGAAATATCAGTGCTAGATAGGGTTACCATGAAGCGTAGGCACTACCAAACTAGTTACAATGTGAAAAAGGAGTTTCTAATGTTGCAACTGGTCAGGTTTGAACCTAAGGCATAATGCTAGAAGTATGGACAATTAATAATACAAGGTGAAAAATATAGAGAAAAACCTATTCCTATATGCCAGTTTAAGAATATATACCTCAAGTGTAGTGAATGTCACCATATTCATAAAAATGTCCTTGTAATCCTGTCAACACATGTGTTGTAGGAAAATCCCCCTGCGGACAGGTGAATCTCCTCTTGGATTCTAGACCCCGATACCAAGACAAAAAACATGCTAACATTGGATAGTAACATTCCTTTGAATCTAACTAACTAATTAGAAATAGAAGGAGAAGGAAGAAAGTGTGATGTACCTTATTTTGATGTTTTTTCTCACTGCTCCAACTTGATCTTGATTTCTGAGCTCCTTAGCACTGTTTGACAGCTACAATGCAATGGAAAACGAGACAAATAACTCCTACTCTACTCTATAAGATTAGTCCAATCAAATCCATCTATAAGACAAACATATGCAAAGTGACATAGGTTATAAGGAAATAGTCCAAACAATATATTAATATGAGAACTCAAGAAGATTACTTACAGACTGTAGATGCAGTTGCAACAACTTCCCCAAGTCCTCCTCATCCATTCCTTGCACAAAGCTCCCAAAATAAGAGGTTTGATATCCTAAATATTTCTCCCAAGACCATAGGTTTGATTCCTGAAATATCCACCATTCCTTATGAGATCATAAGTTTGGTATCTTTAAACTCCTCTATCCCCATGAGATCATAAGTTTGGTATCTCTAAAATCCTCTCTTCTCCTCTTCTCCATGGAAATCCCTCATTATATAGGTTTTGGAGGCTTAACCACCATGGAGAGGATCACTCATCATATCCACTAAAAAAGAGATCTGAAATATATTTAGGGAGAAAATATCTCTTAAAGATTTTAGAGAGGAAATATCTCTCAAGGAATTTAAGGAGGAAAAATTTCAACCATCCATGAGATCCTCCACCTTCACTAAACAATAGGAAACCAAATGTGAGGTGGATTCTCACACTTAATTAATTTATTTTTCATGAATATTAATAATAATTCGTGTGCACTTGGTATTTTGGCCTTCATGTAATATATCCCTCCTCCACATTGACTAGGGATTGTGACATAGGTTATTCCATTGTGTCAAGGTGTATGAGACACTTATATGACACTTACAACACTTAGGGCGAGGTACCTAGGTGTGAAAATTTCATGTGTAACAGTATGCCCCCTAAAGTGTGAGGTCAAAAGATAAAATTATGGCCAAAACACTTTAAAATTCTTCAATGCAAGGGTGTGGAGTTAGAGAACCTGGAAGAAGCTACAAACAACCAACAAATAGTATCAAAAAAATTTCATTTCTGAGGTAGGCATACCTATCCTCGGAATACAAGATGACTCAAAGCACATCCACCAACCAATACACTGTGGATCCATGTAAAATACTGACTAAGGATATGGCCACCAAAGATACAATGTAGATCGATACCTCCATGATATGAACTGATCGTAGCCATGAAAAATACACAATGGAGATACACGATGATAAAACATAGACATGGAAAAATACAATGTGGATCTATGTGATAGTCTATACATCAACATGCTCAAATAATCTCCTTCGCAGCCTCGAAAAATCAATTTAACAAAGTGAATGCTCAACCCAGGGTCTTCGTCCCAATCCCGATGTTGTACAAATATAGCCATGTGAATAGATGTTTTAATGTTGAACATGGTAGAAGCCACTTGATTACTAGTCATTGAGGTAAACCATTAACAAGTGCAAGGGTAATCACCAATGATGTCAATGACTCCCAAGGTACCCTAGTACATTCCAACGAATGTGAATAAATGAGTTGAGGTTGAACGTTCATGGAATCATCCGATCATAGGTCAATGATGTAACCCCATTGTCGGAAGTGAGGAGACCTTCCATTGAGGCATGCAGGTCCTAAGGTACTAATTGGTTTCTAAGTCTAATTCCTAGATGATGTGTTGAATTCGATAGGAAAAGACTCTTCGAAGAAGGGCCTTGATGTATCCCCCATCAACGAAATGAAACTGACATAGGAAAGTGATGTAAGATGGTCAATCAAATGAGTATGGACTGACATAGGAAATGGAAACTGGTAATACTGCAAATGGATGGTTTGAAGTGAAACTTCCCTTGAACATGATGAGGCACGATAGTTGACTTGGCAGCATTGACTCAACGAGTACCAAAAATGTAATGTGACAAAAATAAGAGAACTCTTTGACTGGATGAAAATTTATGGTGACACATGGAATTGGTATGATTGAGAGACAAGAGGATTACCCAAATGTAATATGAGACGCAAAAATCTGCCATGTTCAAGGGTGAAAAAAGATGCCATAAAAGATTCTCAAAAACTTGATCCACTTCCTTCAATTTTTCCCTTACCCAGATAGATGAGTACCTCATTTTAATTTAACGAGATCGAGGAGGATAAAACATGCTCGATATAACTCACCTCCGGTAATATCCTCTTCCTTTGTTTAAGGAATTGGATGAAGTAATGGTTCATCCTCATATGGGCTCTTTAATGTGTAGTTTAGTGATTCCAAAGAAGGAAAACTCAGTGTTTTTTCATGTTTAGAGAGTCTGAAAAGAAATTAAAGGTGACTCCAAGGTTGTCCTTTTTTGTAATTTTAGTTTCATGAGGATGAAAAAGAGATAAACTACCACTCGAAATATGCCCTTTCAAACCTTTTAACGAGTGTGAAAGGAAGAAAGATCACTTGACAATCTTTTCATGTTTAGAGAGTCTGAAAAAGTGATAAAAGTCTACTTGGTTACATTCTCATCTTTTTTTGAGCGTGAGAAAGAACAAAGACTAATCTTGGTATGGGTTTAATTTTTACACAAGCTTGAAACAAAATTAAACTTATTCTTGCAAATTCCCAATGTAATTTACAAAGGTAGGGATACCCATAGATGATTGGTACTCTTCCCCCAGCTTGAAAATCTAGTGGCATAACTCCATAATGATAATCAAAGGCTGGAGACATGCCCCCCCAAGCTTCAATTCAGTCACCGACTTTGAGGTTCTCACCAATTTTTGTACTAGATGGAGAAAAAGGATAAGGGTGGATGAAAGGAAGGTTCAAATACGAGACCTAATGAAAGACTCGACTCGACATCTATGAGATCTAGTTAAAGACTCGACATGATATCTATGATATCTAGTGAAAAGAATAGACTCAATAGGAGAGGTGGCTGTTTCATGTTTTAACGAGCTTGACATGGGAAAAGAACTATTCTCATGGCTCCAGGTTCAATCCCGAGATTTCATTTTCATTTTTTAATGAGATTTCAACAGAGAGGAAAACTATTCTCGAGACCTCTGTTTCATTTTTTAACGAACTTGCCATAGAGAAGAGAAACTATGCTCAAAACCTATGTTTCATTTTTTAATGAGATTTCCATAGAGAGGAAAACTATACTCGTGACTTCTGTTTCATTTTTTAATGAGATTTCCATAGAGAAGAAAAACTATGCTCAAGGTTTCGCATTCAAACCCCATATTTTTGTTTCATTTTTTAACGAGATTGCCACAAAGAAGTAAAACTATGCTCATGGATTTTGTTCAATTTTTTAACGAGCTTTCCACAGAGAAGAAAAACTATGGTCATGACCTATGTTTCATTTTTTAACGAGCTTTCCAAAGAGAAGAAAAACTATGCTCGTACCTTTTATTTCATTTTTTACCGAGCTTGCTACAGAGAGGAAAATTATGCTCGTAGTTTTTGTTTCATTTCTTAATGAGCTTTCCACAAAGAAGAAAAACTATGCTCGTGGCTCCAGGTTCAATCCCCAGATTTCTATTTCATTTGTTAATGAGATTTCTACAGAGAGGAAAACTATGCTTGAGACCTTTGTTTCATTTTTTAACGAGCTTTCCATAGAGATGCAAAACTATGCTCAAGACGTTTGTTTCATTTTTTAATGAGCTTTCCATAGAGAAATGAAAGTATGATCGTAGCTTTTGTTTCATTTTTTAACGAGCTTGATACAAAGAGGAAAAATATGTTCATGACCTCCTTATTGATGATGGCTTCCAAGATGACAATGCTCTGGAAGGAGTACATGTCAAGGGACAAATGTCAATCATGGATTCAAAGAGAGCTTCTCTAGATGGAAGAAAAACACTATGGAAGGAATACATGTTGACGACCTCGATAAGGGTAGGGATATCTGGCTCCAATAGCCCTATAGAAGAGATGACCATGTCAACTACTAGATCTAAGTTAGGGGAAGGGAGAAATTCCCTCTTGTGTGGGGTTGAATGCATGGGGCAGGTTATTACATAATTGACCCGTAGTGGGGAAGACATCGCTGAGATGTATGGACCATTCATGGAAGGTGGATGGTTGACCATCAAATGAGGGTTAATGAATGAAATTTGGTCGATCATTACTATGTTTCCGTTGTGATGGAAACAAATCACTTGAAAGAGAGTGGACGCAAAATATCTCATAAGGTAGACATAGTCTTTCCCAAGGCGCATATTAAAGTCCAAGGGGTCGTGAACTATCATCACATCGACGCCGACCATTTTTCCTCCCAAAGTAATCAAAAACTGAGGAAGGATCCCTAAATGGTGAACCAAAATCTTTCCAAGCATTCGCGGATAATATGATAACAAAGGAACCTTCATCTATTACAGTGTTAGGGATATTTCTATCAAAAACTTGCACAGTGATTTGGAAAGGCACGCAATAAGGAAGACAAGGTTCTTTCAAATGATTCCAATCAATAGAAATCATCTTATTGCTTGAAGGCGGTACCATCGGGATGGACATAGTTCCCCATTGTCTGAGTGAATCAGTATTAATGAGGTATTCCTATGAGACATCCTCACTCTTTGAATGAGGAGTGGGATCGATGGATGATGGAACTGAATCAACCACTTTGGTTACACTCTTCAAGGGAGGAGTGGGGTCGACCAATGGAGGAACCAGATCGACCACTTTAGAACTCTTCAGAGGAGGAGTGGGATTGACTGATGATGTAACTGTTGAAACCACTTTGGAACTCTTCAGAGGAGGAGTGGGATCGACCAATGATATAATGGGAGAAACCACTTTGTCACTCTTCAAAGGAGGAGTGGGATCAACCGATCATATAACCGAAGCGACCACTTTAGCACTCTTCAGAGGAGGAGTGGGATCAACCAATGATGTAACTAGAGAAACCACTTTGTCACTCCTCAAGGGAGGAGTGGGATTGATTGATGGAGGAACCAGATCAATGACTTTGACACTCTTCAAGGGAGGAGTGGGATTGATCAATGGCGGAACTAGATTGACCACTTTGGCACTCTTCAGAGGAGGAGTGGGATCGATCGATTGCAATACTGGATCGACCACTTTGGGTTCACTCTTTAGATGAAGAGTGGGGCTGACCGATGACAAAACTAAATCAACTACTTTGGTTAGTGGTTAAACCGAGGATGAAACTAGATTGACCACCTGATCAACCGGACTAATTGGGGATGGAACCAAATTGACAATTCCATCAACTAACGATGGGCTGGGAGAAATCTTACGAGAACTAGTTGGAAGTTGTAGATTTTACAAAAGAGAATAATCCTCATACATATGAGGAAAAAGGTGAGAGTAATGATCACCTTCACATAACATGCAAGGAAATTTGGAATTTCTCTTCTTCTTACCAACCTGAAAGTCACTATTTGACGGGGCATCACCAGCATGTCTAGCAGGGGCTGATGATGTGGATGACCATATTTATAAGACCTTGGGATGACTAGGGAAATCCCTCATAAAGTGGCCACCCTTACAAATACTGCAAGGGAATTTGGGTTTTAGATTCTTCATTGTAGTCTTATCGATCTCATCAAGACTCCCAATACGATTAAAAATAGTTGGTTTCTTGGATCCAACATATTATGTGGTTGGAGTCTTGGTCCTTTTCGATTTCTTCTTCTTCTTCCTTTTCCATTTCTTCTTCTTCTTATCAACCTCACTACTTTCTTTAGATATTTCACTAGGTGAATAAGGAGAAAGGGAAGGAGACTTAACGAGTGAAGAAGGAGAAAAGTCAACATGAATTTGATGTGTGGGTGGTGTGATTACATATGAAGAACTAGGTTCATTTGAAGTACTGGGAATATTCAATATCATAGGATCGGGGAACAACCAAACCGATAATCCAATCATGAGTCCCAAAAGACTCAGTGTGGCAATGCACAAAGGACCAATGTTTCCAAAAGAAGGAAAGGTGAAAGGTTCCCCGAGAAAAAGGGTTCCTCTGTTGGTACTCCCAGGATTTTATTCCATTGACACCTACTCAAACTAAGGTCCAATAAGGAAAACAAACAACACACGCTACAAATATGAGAAGAAAACAATCAAAAAAACCTTCCCACGATGAAACCACTACTTGGTGATGAAATCCAACATCGCGAAATAAATATAGGAAGGGGCTAGGATAGAGAGGGTGGATCAGTTACGTTGGCGACCTACTTTACAAACTTATGCCTTGGTGCAAGATTCCACAAAATAAATGTGTATTTACCCTCCAAGGAGCCCGAGTGAGTTTGACCAACGTTTGTTCCAGGTACATCGAAGACTTCCCTTCACTGTCACCTTGTGTGAGGACCCTAAAGATGATGGATAATAAGGACACCAACTCACAGTCATCTTCTGGGAGGGTACATTTTACATTCTAGTCCTAACGTATGGGTAGGATAACAAGTCTGAAATCCTTCAAGAGAACTGAGGACAAGTGGACCGGTAGAACTCCAAAGGACCCTGAACGGATTCAGAATTCATGAAGCACCGAGACCAAATGAAGATAGTGGGACCTCAAGAAGTACCCCCAATATACAATCTTACTACTATGAATGGATAAACCTCAGAGGGATAATCTTTGCTTCTCTCTCGAACACGACCTCGTGTGTAACCCCTGTGTGAGAGGGGGATCCCAGCTATGCTTATACAAAAATTGGACTTACTCTCCTTATCGCAAGATGCTAAGTTTGTTTGACAGCTTTGGAAAGTTATCCTTTAAACCTATTCCAAATCCATACAACCTAATCTAATGTAGGTTTGCTACCAGAAAATGTAAAAATGTCATATAAATTTTAGTTTAGCGCTTGATTTTTAAGGCTGTTGTGTACTCAAGAGGAAAATGGTGTGGACTAAATGATGTTTTGACCCACTCTAAACAATGAAAAGAATGAGAATGCAAATATTTCACTTCGATAAAAGATATATTATGAGAAGGAGAAAACGTTTATCATTCCCAGATGCACAATGTCCCAAAATTTGATTAAATTCATCAATATCAAGATTCTCAAGAAATGATCCAAAGAGATTGTACACAAATACACGATTGTTATCGGAATAATCAATAGGTGTGGACACTAACAGATCTCCCTAGATCCACCTGGATCTAGAACAAAAAAGGACAGGACACGACTCTTTCCCTAAGTTGTAATCATTGAATCTACCAATAGGAAGGAATAAGTGACATACCTTTATATCGCTTCCTTAGGTCTCTGTTGTTCCTGCTTCACTCTGGCACTCTCGTGAAGTCAAGTCCAAGACAACACAAACCAATCAAAGTGAATATATCAAAATATATTCAACATCAACTTATGCATATGATCAAGGAATTACAGAATAAAGTAAGAGTGACTTTATGGGAAAGGGACATGCCGCTGTATCATATTAATTGAAAGTAGAAGATACAACCTGATTGCCTTGATGTTGCAAGCTTCCTTTCAGTGACCCTTGGTTCCAACACACACACACTTGTTCTGTACTTGCATCAAGAAGATCCAATTCCTCTTGATATACCAAATAGAGCCTTCAAGCTTCTATCAAAGAAGGGTTCTTCACACAATTCTTTCTCCAATTCTTCATTCAATCTTGCTTAACCTTTTCCATGAGAAACCTTTAATATATAGGAGAAGGAGAGATGGTTACATGGATGAGGATGATCCCATCAAATCTAAGAAGTCAGTAAAATGCAACCATACGAATGCCAACTCATTTTCTAGAAGATTCCCTTCTAGAACCCTTGAGACCTCTTCTCCTTTCCAAGCTTAAAAATAGGTTCGCACCCTGTCTATGAAGAATACTATGAGAATTTCACACCCTAAGTGTGGGTGGCCTACGAGAATGAGGGATTCTCACACCCTAGGCCATAGGCAGCCTACAAACTCATCTTAAAAATATGTTTTTGGAAGGAGACAAGAGCCACTTTTCTCAAGAAAAAAGTCCATGTTGGGAGCCTAAATACATCACTGTTACGACATCACCAAAGTGACCGAAATCATGTGTAACAAAATGCCCCCCAAAGTATGAGGCCGGAATCTGTGACAGCTGAAATACTTTGTAAACTATGTGTGTGTGTCAGAAACCAGGAGTGCACCTAATTGGAAACCTGCAAACAACCAAGCATCTGCAGAATATAATACAAGTTTTGAGGTAGGCATTCCCATGCTCAGATCACAGATGGATGACATCATGATCATAGGTCATGGCCACCAATCATACACCGTGGATCCATGCCATAAAAAATAGTGCATAGCCACCAAGAATACACTGTGGATCTATGCGAGAAGACTCAAATTAACATGACATAGCCACATGACATACAAAGTGGATCTATGTGTCTGCAAATCATACATACTCCATTGCAGCCTGAACCAAAAATATGGGACCCAGGGTCTTCAATCCCGTCACCCAAAAATACAAATCTAGCCATGTGATTACATGTGCTGAAGTCGAACATGGTAGAAACCACTTGATTACCGGTCATTGATGAAACCGTTAACAAGTGCGAGGTAAATCACCATTAATGTCAATGACTCCCAAGGTACACTAGTACAATCCAATGAATGTGAATAAATGAGATGAGTTCGAACATTCGATGGAACCTCCCAATCAGGGGTCAATAATGAAAACCCACTATCGAAAGTGAGGAAACCTGCCATTGAGGCATGCAAGTTCCAAGGTACCAAATAATTTCTAAGTCTTGTTTCCGGATAATGAGTTGGAGTCGATAGAAAAAGACTCATCACAGGAGGGATTTGATGTATCCCCCATCAGTGACATGAAATGAGCAACAGATTTGAAGGTGAAACAGAGTATGAGTATAGGTTGAAATAGACATAGGGAAGGCCGACATGGCAAGAATGGACAACTACAGATGGCTGACGCAATAGAGGGTTTGAATGAACTTCTCTTGAACATATGAATGACATGACCAAGGACTTGGCAACACTGAGTCAGAGACGACCCAGGATAATACCTTGTAGCAAGTCGAATGAGAGACAAATGGATTTCCCAAACCGGCTTCAAATGATGAATAGGGGGTGTCATGTTCAAGAGCGACACTTACTGCCATTAATATGAATACGAAAACACATCCCTTTCCCAAAATTCCCCCCCACCATTTCTGGCGAGTACCTCTTTATTTTTATGCAAGCTTGAGGAGGATAACATATGCTTGTTGATGTAAGCTCATCCTTCAGATGAGTCCCTCGGAGTATGTTTAACGAACCCTAGGAAGGAGTGGTTCGGTCCCATTATGGGTCTTTCGATGCTTGTTTAATGTGTCCAAATATAGAAAACTCGGGGGTTTTTCATGTTTTAAGAGTTTGAAAAACACTTTAAGAGAACTCTCTCAGTTCCTTTTTTGTAAAATAGTTCGACAGGACTGAAAAAGTGATAAACTATCATCCATCGAACATTTTGTTCAGATACTTTTACGAGCGTGAATAGAACAAGGTCGCTCGACAATCTTTTCATTTTTATGTAGTGTGAAAAGAGCTTAAAGGATACTCCTTTGCGTTCATCATTTTCATGTTACCATGACGAGTACAAAAAGATGAGAAAAGTATACTCGGTTACGTTCTCATGTATTTTCGAGCACGAGAACGAACGAAGATTGAGCTCGAGGTTTTTCTAAAAACCATAAAAAGTAGGCGTACATACGACAAAAAGGGAAAAACATCTGTGCTCTTTCTTGTGGACTTCAAAGTCTCTATATCTGCAAAAAGTCACACTCATAGGACTATTAGTAATTAGGTTTGATAGTCAAAACAATATAAAGAATCAACAAAAATGGTAAAAAGTGAATAAATATGGGTAAAAAGGTCTTTTACAATTTTCATTATGATTTTGCCAAGAACTTTGCTCAAAACACCTCTTTTTCCCCCAAATTATGTTGCTAGATCATGGGTGGCACAAGCGACCATTTGGCGATCTATCTTCGTCAATGAGGTAAGCTTCTAATCTTCTACCTTTTCTATGGTTTAGTTTTAGTTTTTATTGGCAATTTTTAAGGTTTTGGGTTCGTTTTAGGGAAAAAACTTGCACCCGAGCATTCTCGTAGGCTAGCCAAATGGGACCTGAGAGAACCCAGGATTCTCGTAGGCGGCCTTAAGGGCACCTCCGAGAATCTTGCACTATGCTAAAGGGGCACCACGGAGGCCGAAAAATGAAAATTCAACTTGATTTTTTCTCAATAAAAAATATGCCAAGGTTTGAAATGAGTTGTTGACCCTTCTCTTATGGTTCTTGTGCAGGAATTTGACTATCATGATGCTAGAGTGGAGAGAAAGAGAACATGAGGAGGAGGATTCTATTGTCGGGAATGACCCGGGTACTGTTGCTGCCCTCCAAGACTGTGGACTCTTGAAATTCTTTCGGATTCCAGGCATGAGGGCCCAAATAAGGTTGTTATAGTACCTGGTTCATATGTGGGATGTGGACCAATAGTTGTTTCATGTGGGATTCCACACCTTGACCCCAGATATCGAGGATATCTAATTTCTAATAGGGTTATCATGGCGTGGGTACAACACTAGCTTGATCGGTAGCCGAGGTGGCAAACTCCCTATGAGTGAGTATTTTTGCCAGTACTGCATTCTAGAGGCAGAAAGAAGCAAGGGCAAATTTGCTATTTGGGGGGTCCAAGATTTGACCCTAAAAACAATATTGTTCACTATAGCACGCATGGCCGAGAGTGAAGCTCCACACATGGCTCTCCAGAGCTACTTCCAATACGCCATAGAGTGCACAGAGCCACGAGTCTTCAACTGGTCGGATACAGTTCTCCACAGTATGAAGAGGCAATTGATGAAA
>JASDQU010100237.1:269984-284352 GCA_032191745.1 Picea mariana | reverse complement strand
GTCTTTATAGCCAAGCTTCCATCAAGCTTCTGTTGGCTATGTGTTAATTGTTCCACATATCTAGGTAAAGAACCGTAGATGGAGTAATGGACCATTCCAGAAGCTCCCAAATAGAAAACGGTTCTGGTTGGTTTCCGAACGAGCTGTGGCAGTTGAATACAGTTCGGGTTGGTTTCCGAATGAGCTGTCGACGGTTCAATACAGTTAAGGGGAATACGGTTCTGGTTGGTTTCACGGTGGTTCAATACGGTTAAGGGAGCGGTGGTTCAATACGGTTAAGGGAGCTTACACTACCACCACTAAAGAAACTACATAAATACTCTCAAAATCAAATAAAAAATCTCTATTTCACCCAGACAAAAAAGAAAAGCCACTTCTATTATTTTTATTGGACATCAAAAAGATCCTTCTATCTGAGTAGTACCCATTGTGGCATATCTTGCAATCTCATCTCAAGGTCTCAGGGGCATAGTCTGGCATAGTCTATGTTTATCTTCGGAGTTTGAATCTCGTCTGAGAGTCAACATTATGAGCACAATCTATGCATGTTTATCTTCGGAGTTTGAATCTCGTTTGAGAGTCAACATTATGAGCACAAACTATGCTTATCTCAGAGTCTCACCTAGTGGAATTGTTGGCTTGTTTTATTTTTTATTTTTTGTCTGATTTGGAAATGCTTACAATTTCTTCTCTTATAAATATATAAGACATATATCTATAATTATCATATTATCATATACAATGAGAGTTAAATAAATCAAAAATAGGTAAATAACCTTCAAATTTAACCCCTGGGCCCAACCGATTTATCATCGAAAGAAAGCACGCAACCTGACAAACCTCGTTACAATATCTTCAAAAATAAATCACGTCACTATGGAGCAACCCTTGTTAAGTACGACCTCCGCCTGGATCAAACAATATGTCATCGTTATGATTATGATATATCTAGCCCTGCAGAGTGTCGATGGGTTAATAATACCAATGAAATCAATCGCTCATTGCTCAAATGACCTCTAGATTGTAATGGGTTGCAACACCGTCTTGTTGGTAGAGGTCAGCCCACTTGTTGGCACACACCACATTGTTCAGCATATTCTACGATATCTCCAAACAATGATGGCCACCGAATTCCACATGCAATAGCCTTTCCTCCGTAACATCCACCATTCTACCCATAATGTGCATCCTAGAGCAATGCCTATCATTCATGGTCTAGAACACACCAGTGAAGAATCCCATCGATCACTGACTTGCACCAGTAAATAAATTTATAGTTCACAGCTCACACAACCAACTACCATCAAATTGTATTCTTCCAGCACCACTCTAGAATGGAGGACTTCGGTGATCTCAGTGAAAACGTTAGGTACAGTTTCCATGAAAAAGAGATCAGAAAATTCACAATAACTGTGGACAAAGGATGTGGACATTCTCTAGTGCTAGCAAATTCACAATCACTACAATCTTGGCAGGGTCGACAATAATCCTTCCTGTAAAGACAAAATGGACAAGAAATATGTCAAATGGAGTGCAAAAGATGCATTATTTATATTTAGGGACACCTACATCTATAGATACCTTTCCAACATCAATCAAATTTTAGTTTCATGATCCTTCAACGAGTTGTACACTCTCCAAACATCTGAATATACTTCTAGGAACTTGTAGATATACTTGTGGAACGCAACTGCCACAACCTTCGAGAAGAATGTTGGTGCATTCTTTACATCAAACGGCATGACATTGTATGTGTATGACCCCATTATGTGGAAAATGTGGTCATCTTCATGTCGTCTGTGATCTAGATCTTATGTTAGCCCGAAATCCCATCGGTGAATGAGTAGGATTCATTCCCTTCCACCATTCCAAGATTTTAAACAACATTGGGGAAGGGTTGTGTACACAAGCCTCATTAAGTCCAAAAAAGTCCACATGAACACAAATTCCATCTATTTTCTCATCTTGTTTCACATTCACACTAATCCAATCCAACTCTTCCACCATAAATATTAACTTGCCACCAAAATATTATCAATCTCCTACTTGACATGCTCCTAATTTTAATGTGAATTCATGTGATATGGTTTTTATTGATAGATCAAGCATCAAGATTCAACTTGATCTTTATCTCCCCAAGTTCTCCCACCACGCCTTTCATTTCAATAAAGCTACACAAGAATAGGTATGCATACTCTCATAGTAGATACAATCTCTGCGACGTTGTAATTATCCCAGTGATCCCCAATAATGGTTAGCTCCAACGCTTCCTTCATGCGTTTGTGTGTTCAATGGCCCATAATAGTAAGTAGGGTTGTCGGTGTCTCTAGTTTCATGTATTATGTGGTCTCCCTTTGTTTCACTAAACCATAGAAGTTAGAGCTCCTATATGGGGTCATCCTCTGCGTTTGAATCCATTGTATGGCCTCACTTACAAGCATGTCCTATCCAAAGAGACAAAGAATGTCGTGGAACCTTTCTCGTAGTTCTGGCTAGCAGGTACTTTGTCACTACATCTCTACATGCAAGTACTATTTCTTCAACAATGGCTCTAAGGTGTGCATGAACTTATGCACCCACTATTGAATAGAAATTCCCTACATCGCCCATCAAACTTCATTGTTTCCCACATGATCCACCACGTCAGAAATACCTCCAAACTACAATGTTGATATGGCCAAGATTATATTTGCAGCTTCCTAGGTCGACATATGACTATTGTTCAAAAAAAACCTTATCTAGAGTGCCTCCATAATGTCTTCCCATGTGTCTAAGGTCTCCTTATGCATAGCCCACTAGTCGATGTCAACGTCGCATATAATGTCGCAACTCTTTGTTTCGATTCGATTAGCTCTACCATTTGGACAAAAAAACTCTATAGTATACCTTGAGTCAACAAATATCATTGAATCCATAAGTTCTATGCCAATCCACCTCACTATGTTCATTGTTCGCATCTACAAGTCGACTACTTGTACTCCCCAATATGCCACTAATTAATCATTGCTTCAAGATCAATTGCATGTGTAGATGCTTCTTCAACGCATTTCTCCACTAGTAGTTGGGTTAATATAGTGCCCACGCTATCCTGCAGTGAGATTATAGAGTTGGTCCAAGACACCTTCCTCCAAGATTTCTTCCACTTGCTCAAATAACCTCTTGACTTGCATCAAATTCAATGGTTATACCACCCTACGACCCTTCTTCTCAAATGACATTTGTCATCATTTTAGATTCAAGATGGTATCGTTATCAAATTCCCAATCAATCCCCAACAACATAGGGTATGGATCATTATCATCCAATATCTCAATGACCTCAAAGTGTGATTAGTCTTCATGTTGTCAAGGTCGATTTCCATTTGCTCCAATCTATCGATAGGGAATATCCTTGACTAGCTCACCAACTGTCATTGAATCAATGAGTAGAACAATTTTGATGTTCCCATGAACTCTCAAGAATTTTTTGGTAGGAAATTAACATATGACCCTAGGTCCAACATAACTTTTTGCACCTCGTAGCCTTCAATCAATGCATGCAAACAAAATTATTTCCACAACCTTTTCCTTTGTATGTGCTATAGTGGCAGATCATTACCTCCGATGGGTGATTCAAGGTTCGAGCAAGAATAATGTTTAATTGATTTATCGAATGATCATCATCTAGTGTCTGCAGGAACGTTATAAACCATTCCTCGACTTCATCATCCACTAGATGAGAAGGAAACCTTGAGCATCAACATAATAGTATATTCATGGGAGACAAATTTCTTATTGTAAACTTACTGACTACTTCCCATGCACTAACAACCTCTCACCTCACCTCAATCGCATCCTTTGGATATTTTTTTTAGCAAACCACATCGAATTCTAATGCATACAACAGAGCACTCTAGATTGATAGTTGTGTTTCAATTCCTACATCCATGCTAGTCTTATCTTTTGATGTTTGGACAACATCGGGAAGACATTCTCTTAGAATAAGAATTAATAATATAATTATTGATTATTAAATATCATATATAATAAGTAAATGATAATAATAAATAGTTATTGAATTCAAGGAACGCATCCTTTCATGGATGGTCACCATATGTTCCCTATATATGGAACACTCATCATTGTAATAATATATTGATCATATCTCATATGAAGAACAAACAACATGGTATTAGAGCGGGACTGGGCTTGACTCCTTCACATGAGGGCCCAGGAAAATGAGAGCAGAGTAAAATGTTGGGAGTGTTAAATTTATGGGGTTGTTACAATCTCTATGTACAACAAATTTACTTTTTTACTCCTACCTAAATTATAGAACGAATTCCATAAATTATGGTGGGCACTAATTTCCTACCTAAATTATAGAACGAATTCCATAAATTATGGTGGGCAGTAATTTCTAGTAAAAATGTTTAATTACCTAAATATGAGGAATGCAGTGCATATTTACTTCTACCTATATTTATGCAAAGAATAGCATAAATAATGGAGGAACAATTTAACAAAGTCAAATTTTATGTGGATGGATTATAACCAAATTAATCTTTGGGTAGTTAAGAAGTTATTCTCCAACTATTTATGAGAGAAAATTTTATTTTATTTTATTTTATTTTATTTTATTTTAAATTTAAATTTTCAAAGAGATGTGTCTTTTTTGGGTGAATCTAATATTACTATAAAAAGACACTTGAAAGACACAACAATAGACACACATATCTTTTCTCTCTCACACGTGGGATAAGTGATCTAAGGAAGAGACTAAGAAGTTGAAATTTTCCAAGTTACTTAGTGATGTTCTAGTGTTTACTAAAGTAATATCGTATATTATTGGAAGTAATTACCACTTGTGGAAAATTGTGCTTGTTTAATTTAACACTAGAAAATCAACATGGTTAGCCGTATGACATCGAGTATATGATGGATGTGTGTTGGTATCCGTATGACATCGAGTATATGATGGATATGTGTTGGTCATAGTAGAAGACATATTATTTGGAGGTTCATTGTATATAGTTGTGCACAAGATAAATTGATCTCCTCTAGGAGATGCTTTTTGTTTTTCTTTTTTCTTGTTCTGGGACAGTCACAAGTAATAGCTCTGAGAAGGAGACATAATGACAGTCCCAGGAGGCAGACATGGAGGGAAAGGCCTTCCAACATGATATCAAGGAGAGACATTTCCAGACATGATGCTCAGAGATAGGAAGTATCCAGGAGAAATGTACCTCCTAGAAAGGGACCATGCCAGATAGCAGAGACAGTTCCAATGATCATAGATACAGTGAGTCAAGAGCGATTGTAACACAACTATGGTAGATCCAGTAGAGGAGGAAAACACATTATGAGAGTCATATGGAGAAGGTGTAGCAATCCCAGTACATGAGTCGAGCCATGAGATGTTGAGGAAGTAGGCATGGCAGCAATTCCATTATATGTAGAGGAACTCCCAGAGAGGGAGGCAGTACTACATCCAGAGGGAGGAAAGATTGAGTTACCCCTAGAGAAGGAGGAAGAGCTACCTTCAGTGCCAGAGGGAGCAGAGACAGAGGAGGAGTCACCTCTAGCTCCAGAGGGAGTGTGGATGTTTTTCAGCTTCCTGAGACATCGGTTTCATGAGGGAACCTCGATATATCAAGTATGGTCCAAGATGACTTAGAATGATCATCATTTACCTATGTTTCTATGGGAAAAGGCATCCATGACTGCAGTGTATGTTTAGAACAGAATTCCTCATAAAACTTTGAGGAACATGACACCCGAGGAGGCCTTCACAGAAGTGAATCCTGAGGTTGGACACTTCAGGATGTTTGGGTGTCCAGTATACATTCATGTACCCAAGGAGAAAAGGATCAAGCTAGACCCTTCAGGAAGAAAGGGTACATTTGTGGGGTACAATGAGCCTTCGAAGGCATATTGGATCTACATCCATGGTCAGAGACAGATTGAGGTGAGCAAAGATGTTATCTTTGAGGAGGAGGTATCATTTAACATATACAGGATCTCACATGGATATTGATCCAATTGATCTCGTCGATCTTGTAGCTCTAGTTGATGTTCCCAGATATATTGCAGTAGGTCAGAAGAGACCTACATGGACTCGTCAGACTCTGCATGAGGAAAAAGGATATGCATCTCCTCGTGGTACCTTCCTAGTGAGCAAGATACCTTAGAGATATTCATTCTATGTCGCAGCTATGAGCCACATCATTCATTTTGAGCCTTCCTGTTATGAGGAGGAAACTAGTCATCCAGTATGGAGAGATGTCATGATGGAGGAGTATCAATCCATCATGAAGAATAATGTGTGGGATATTTTTCCAAGACCTGAGGGGAAGTCTTTAATGACTTCCAAATGGATCTATAAGATTAAACACATAGTTGACGAGAGCATCGAGATGGAAAAAATGAGATTTTTTTCTAGAGGATTCTCTCAGGTGGAGGGAATAGATTATGAGGAGACATTTGCTCATGTTTCTCAATACACTTCTATCCAGATGATTATTTCCCCTGCAGCATCCATGGGTTGGAGAGTACATCAGATGGATGTAAAGAAAACCTTTCTCAATGGAGAGATTGAGGAAGAAGTATACATTGAGCAGCCAGATGGTTTTGTGATACATGAGAAGGCATCTCATGTGTGCAGGTTGAAGAAGGCCTTGTATGGACTCAAGCAACCACCTCGATCTTGGTATGCGAGGATTGATGGACACCTGATGATTTTTGGGATTCATCAAAAGTGTTGTCGATCCCATCCTGTACTACAAGACTGTTAATGGTGAGTCCCTGATTTTGGTCCTCTACGTTGATGATTTATTGCTCACCGGTACAAAGAGCCTTATTGTTGAATTCAAGTATGTGTTTTCCTCTAAGTTTGAGATGAATGACCTTTGTATGATGCACTACTTCTTGGGACTAGAGGTGTGGCAAAGAAATGATGAGATCTTCCTGAGTCAGAGGAAGTACACAGTTGAGATATTGAAGAAGTTTGGGATGTTGAACTTGAATCCCGTGGCTACACCAGTGGTGATGAATCTGAAGAAACTAAGTGTGTCTTCTTCTGATTCTGATGAAATTGATCTCACTCTGTACAGACATTTGATTGGATCATTGATGTATCTGGTTAACACCAAACCAAATATTTCCTATGCAATGAGTGCACTTAGCCAGTTTATGAGTCAGTCAAGATAGACACACTGGATTGATGTGAAGCATGTGTTGAGATACCTGTGAGGTATAGTTGGACATGGTATGAGATATACTTCCAGTATTGATATGATATGGAAGGAATATATTGACTCTGATTGGGCAGGGAGCGCAGTGAACAGAAAGAGCACCTTCAGGTGTTGCTTCACTTTGGGATCTTCCATGGTTTCCTGGTGTAGCAGGAAACAAACTTATGTGGCTTTGATCACTACAGAAGTAGAGTACATTGCATTAAGTATGTCAGTTCGTGAAGCAGTGTGGCTTCACAAGCTCCTTGCAGATTTATCCGAACATGTGTTGGATTCCACCATTATTGATTATGGTAACCAAAGTTGTATGAAGATCATCAGAGAAAACATTATTTCATGAAAAATCAAACCACATTGAGATCAAGTACCATTACATCTGATACATGGTGCAGAGGAAGGAAGTATTGGTGTAGTACCTTCCTACAGATGAGCAAGTTACTAATGTTCTTACCAAACCAGGATGAAGTTCAAGTACTTACTTGACAGACTTGGTGTGGCAGAGAATGCCTCCCTCGCTGAGAGGGTGTGTTGATGCTTACAGATTCCTGAGATATTCTCCAGATCGTACTCCTCTGTGACTGAGTTGAGTTGATCTGTGATGACACTTATCCGAGAAGGGATAAGTGGGACACTTATCCAAGAAAGGATAAGTGTGTTTGGGTTTATATTCCAATGTCCCTTGTGGATAGCACATGAGGACACATACCATGTGGAGAGTACATGAGGACATGTCAAGGGAGTTGACCTTGATGTCACACACTATGTGGAGTTGACCCTAGTGTTTCTAGAGGGAGTAGCCTCTAGAATTCCACATGGGAGTGCTATGTGTGATAGACATTATCCAGATCGTACTCCTCTGTGAATTGAGTTGAGTTGATCTGTGAGGACACTTATCTAATAAAGGATAAGTGGGACACTTATCCGAGAAGGGATAAGTGCATTTGGGATTATAGCCCAACGTCCCTTGTGGAGATCACATGAGGACATGTCAAGGGAGTTGACCTTGATGTTGCACACTATGGGGAGTTGACCCTAAGTGTTCCTAGAGGGAGTAGCCTCTAGAAGTCCACATGGGAGTGCCATGTGTGACAAACCTTTTGCTACTATGGTGGTTGTGTACCACTGATGGAGACAGTGTGTCTTTGGACAATAGTTGTGTACTACTATCGAAAGATACATCCCTAGCTAAGAGGGAGTGTTGATGTTTCAACATCGAGCAGACCTTCTCCTAGATTGGGCTACAGAACAAGGGAGATAGGATACATTTATCATAAAGGTGCACTTGTGGTAAATGGGCCCAGACGTAGTCCTTCCTTGATCATGAAAAGGAATAATATGGACTCGAGGTGCTTGAATTTCTTTCCACGTGTCAGTTAGAATCAGGATGACATTCACTCACAAGTGTGTACTTGTGGTGAAATATCTTGGTGTGGTGTTTGTCCTATTCATGGTGATTTGACAAGGAATAATAAAGACTTAAGATGTTATATGCTATTGCATGCGGACCCAGAGTAAGCCTGATATTAGAGAGAGTTAATTGTCTCAGACGAAGAGCCGCAAAAGTAGTTTTTCCTCAGTCCAGGAGGGAGAGAGATGTCTCCCAAGACTGACAAACAAGTGGCATGAGTCTATGGTGAAGTTTATATACTTCAAAGACAATATTGGCATGATGCAGAATGTCTCCCTCATTGAGAGGGAGTGTTGATGTTTGGACAACATCGAGAAGACGTTCTCTTAGAATAATAATTAATAATATAATTATTGATTATTAAATATCATATATAATAAGTAAATGATAATAATAAATAGTTATTGATTATTAAAGCAATGTATCCTTTCATGGATGGTCACCATATGTTCCCTATATATGGAACACTCATCATTGTAATAATATATCGATCATATCTCATATGAAGAAAAAACAACATGCTATCAGAGCGGGACTGGGCTTGACTCCTTCACAGGAGGGCCCAAGAAAATGAGAGCAAAGTAAAATGTTGGGAGTGCTAAATTTATGGGGTTGTTACAATATCTATGTACAACATATTTACTTTTTTACTCCTACCTAAATTATAGAAAGAATTCCATAAATTATGGTGGGAAGTAATTTCTAGTAAAAATGTTTAATTGCCTAAATATGAGGAATGTACTACATATTTACTTCTACCAATATTTATGCAAAGAATCGCATGAATTATGGAGGAACAATTTAAAAAATTCAAATGCTATGTGGATGGATTATAACCAAATTAATCTTTGGGAAGTTACGGAGGTATTTTCCAACTATTTATAATAAATAAAATTTAATTTAATTTTTCATAGAGACGTGTATTTTTTGGGTCAATCTAATATTAATATAAAAATACACTTGAAAGACACAACAATAGACACACATATTTTTTCTCTCTCACATGTGGGATAAGTGATCTAAGGAAGAGACTAAGAAGTTGAAATTTTCCGAGTTACTTAGTGATGTTCTAGTGTTTACTAAAGTAATATTGTATATCATTGGAAGTAATTACCACTTGCGTAAAATTGTGTGTGTTTAATTTAACACTAGAAAATCAACATGGTTAGCCGTATGACATCGAGTATATGATGGATGTGAGTTGGTAGACGTATGACATCGAGTATATGTTGGATGTGTGTTGGTAGTCGTATTACATCGAGTATATGATGGACCTGTGTTGGTAGTCGTATGACATCAAGTATATGATGGATATGTGTTGGTCATAGTAGAAGACATATTATTTGGAGGGTCACTGTATATAGTTGTGCACAAGATAAATTGATCTCCTCTAGGAGATGCTTTTTGTCGTTCTTGTTTCTTGTTCTGGGAAGGTCACAAGTAATAGCTCTGAGAAGGAGCCATAATGATAGTCCCAGGAGGCACACATGGATGGAAAGACCTTCCAACACGATATCAATGAGAGACGTTGCCAGACATGATGCTCAGAGACAGGAAGTCTATAGGAACAATGTACCTCCCAGGACGGGACCATGCCAGATAGCAGAGACAATTCCAATGATCATGGATATAGCGAGTCAAGACCAACTATATAACAACTATGGTAGATCCAGTAGAGGAGGAAAACACATTATGAGACTCAGAGGGATCAGGTGTAGTAGTCCCAGTACATGAGTCGAGCCATGAGATGTTGAGGAAGCAGGTATGGCAGCAATTCCATTGTATGTAGAGGGAGGAAAGATTGAGTTACCTCCAGAGAGGGAGGAAAGATTGAGTTACCTCCAGAGAAGGTAGAGGATTCTCTCAGGTGTAGGGAATAGATTATGAGGAGACATTTTCTCTTGTTGCTCAATACACTTCTATCCGGATGATTATTTCCCATGCAGCATCCATGGGTTGGAGAGTACATCAGATGGATGTAAAGAAAACCTTTCTCAATGGAGATATTGAGGAAGAATTATACATTGAGTAGCCAAATGGTTTCGTGATACATGAGAAGGAGTCTCATGTGTGCAGGTTGAAGAATGCCTTGTATGGACTCAAGCATCCACCTTGAGCTTTGTATGCGAGGATTTATGGACACCTGATGATTTTTGGGCTTCAGAAAAAGTGTTGTCGATCCCATCTTGTACTACAAGACTATTAATGGTGAGTCCCTGATTTTGGTCCTAGTTGATGATTTATTCCTCACCGGTATAGAGAACCTTATTGTTGAATGCAAGTATGTGTTGTCCTCTAAGTTTGAGATGAAGGACCTTTGTATAATGCACTACTTCTTGGGACTAGAGGTGTGGCAGAGAACTAATGAGATCTTCTTGAGTCGGGTGAAGTACACAATTGAGATATTGAAGAAGTTTGGGATGTTGAACTTGAAGCCCGTGGCTACACCAATGGTGACGAATCTGAAGAAACTAAATGTGTCTTCTTCCGATTCTGACGAAATTGATCTGACTCTGTACAGACAGGTGATTGGATCATTGAAGTATCTGGTTAACACCAAACCAAATATTTTCTATGCAGTGAGTGCTCTTAGCCAGTTTATGAGTCAGTCGAGATAGACACACTAGATTGTTGTGAAGCATCTGTTGATATACCTACGAGGCATAGTTGGACATGCTCTGAGATATACTTCCAGTATTGGTACGATATGGAAGGAATATATTGACTCTGATTGGGCAGAGAGCGCAGTGGACAGAAAGAGAACCTTCGGGTGTTGCTTCACTTTGGGATCTTCCATGGTTTCCTAGTGTAGAAGGAAACAAACTTTTGTGGCTTTGAGAACAACAGAAGCAGGGTGCATTGCATTAAGTATGTCATTTTGTGAAGCAGTGTGGCTTCGCAATCTCCTTGCATATTTATCCGAACATGTGTTGGATTCCAACATTATTCATTATGGTAACCAAATTTGTGTGAAGATCTCACAGAATCCAGTGTTTCATGACAAATTGAACCACATTGAGATCAAGTACCATTACATCGGAAACATGGTGCAGAGGAACGAAGTATTAGTGCAGTACCTTCCTATAGATAACCAGGTTGTTGATGTTCTTACCAAACCATGACAAAGTTCAAGTACTTACGTGACAAACTTGGTGTGGCATAAAATGCCTCCCTCAATGAGAGGGAGTGTTGATGTTTGTATCTTCTTGAGACATTCTTGAGATTGTACTCCTATGTGACTGAGTTGAGTTGATCTATGATGAAACTTATCTGAGAAGGGATAAGTGTGTTTGGGCTTATAGCCCAATGTCCCTTGTGGAGAGCACATGAGGACATGTCCCATGTTGAGAGCACATGAGGACATGTCAAAGGAGTTGACCTTGATGTCACACACTATGGGGAGTTGACCCTAGTGTTTCTAGAGGGAGTAGCCTCTAGAATTTCACATGGGAGTGTTATGTGTGAAAGACATTCTCCATATCGTACTCCTCTGTGAATTGAGTTTATTTTATCTGTGAGGACACTTATCCAAGAAGGGATAAGTGGGACACTTACCTGAGAATGGATAAGTGTGTTTGGGCTTATAGCCTAACGTCCCTTGTGGAGAGCACATGAGGACATGTCAAGGGATTTTCCTTGACATTACACACTATGGGGAGTTGACCCTAAGTGTTCCTAGAGGGAGTATCTTATAGAAGTTTGTTGATGATTAAAATCACAACGAGGAATTTCGCCAGCAAAGTATTGCTAAATCCCTATTATTTAAACTATGCTAATAATAAATACTAGTAGGTGGGACCCCCTTGTAGACTGGAGGCTCAGAGATAGTCATATAACACATTTTATGTTGTTGTTTCGATGTTACTTACAGGTTCCTATATGGTTGACAGTGCAGTCATGGTTTCATTTTGGATATAGTAACAAGTGGATGATGCATTTTATGGGATGTTTCTGCAATTCAAAGCATTATTTTTATGTTATGATTGCCATATATTTATAGTTTCTATGCTTAATCATGTCACAAATCACCATGATTTATTACCGGGCCACACATACACAAGAAATATGTTAGTAATGACATAATCAAAACAAACGAAAGAAACTTATGGAAAAATTCCTAAAAGGAAAGGTTCTATGTTTAAGCTATGTTAAAAGTTATGTCCAAATGGAAATGTAAAACATGTTAGTGTTAGTCCTAACTATTATATGGTTGGTTAGTGGCCATGCGATTTTCATTTGAGTTATTTTGGGGCGCATATAATATTGCAAGGCATATGGTATGGCATGAAAACTTGGCAAAGGTTAACGTGAATGTTTTGGGTGGCGCATTGGGCAAAGAATAATCGTCACAGTTTTCAATGGTTTGGAAATTGATTACATGGTTTAAATGATATGGCAGTGTTGGATGTCTTGTACTTCAGAATTGAATAGGATGGGAGATGGAAGCAACGTGCAGTAAATGCACGTCACTCCATACTCCCCCCATCAGGTCGTCACCCTAGTATGGTTATTTGATGCATTTTGGTCTGTTGGTGGTTAAGCTATGCATTCCAGGCTTGGGAAGAAAACGTTCGGCCAGCTTGCCCTTTTAAGCTCTCGGTTACAGGTATTGTTCTTTTTCAACCCATCCATGAATTACGCTCTTTGTATGAAAAAAAAAATGGCTCAATAATGCTTGGGTTTGTGTTTTCCTGAGAATTGAAACTGTGTAAATGTGTGGTTTTTCTCTCTAGAATGACTATGTAATTGTTCAGATTGCAAGTAAAAGAATTGGTTTTTGGTTGAGTTGTGCATTCGTTGGTTGCTCTGTTGGTTAAAATTGTGGTGGGTCTCTGTGGATTTTTAAATGAATATGGGTATTATCATTGTGTTGAAATGGTGGAGGGTTTCGCTCTATGTATTATTGTCGGTTGCTTCCTCACAGTCATAAGTGTAACCCTATCCAGTCGTGTTTAGACTGCCATTTGGTTGTGTGCATTTCTCGTACCAGAGTCGTGGTCGTGGGTCATTCTCAGTGTCTTGGCACCAAAGTATTTTAGGAATCAGTCTTAGGGTGGGCATAACATCGATATATATGTTGTATGGTTGTGAGGTGATATAAGTTATGCCTCGGATTATGCATCCTCACCGATGTTGTTGTCAAATGGTTTGGCTCTTGAGAAATAGACAGAGGTTATACCTCTGTGTGTTCTTGGTAACTGCCACTGTTCAAGTGGACATTCGCGTCTCCTCTACAAACATAAACGCATTATGTGCATCAGTTTTTCTACCCTACCCGTCGTTGTTTTCTCTATGGCCAACTGTTGTTTTATTGCCTAGACCAGGAGTTATAAGGAAACCCTATGGCTTTCTACTGTGCTTGTATCGAAAGGGTTTTTCCTGTGGTGGATATGCCTCTGAGAACCTCCAGTTCTCTGTGCTATTGATGACTAAGTGCACTCTTGATTGTCTCCTTGTATTTTTTGTGACAGAGCCCAATTTTAAAATCCCCAATTGTCCTCCTCCTGTCAGGCATCTCTTGTTTGTCGAAGATTGGTTTATCAAGTGGAATGATTATGAAATTTTCATCGAGTACCTATCTCATCTTTCCATGATTAATTTGGTTGAAAGGTTGTGATTGGGAATGAATAATAATATGCAGTCGAGGGTTGTTATCCTCTCATTAGGTTTCCACTCACTGTGTTTTTACAGCATTGTCTTAATTGCAAAATGTAAACCCATGTGTGTTC
>JASDQU010100237.1:250172-269964 GCA_032191745.1 Picea mariana | reverse complement strand
CTATTTTCTCATCTTGTTTCACATTCACACTAATCCAATCCAACTCTTCCACCATAAATATTAACTTGCCACCAAAATATTATCAATCTCCTACTTGACATGCTCCTAATTTTAATGTGAATTCATGTGATATGGTTTTTATTGATAGATCAAGCATCAAGATTCAACTTGATCTTTATCTCCCCAAGTTCTCCCACCACGCCTTTCATTTCAATAAAGCTACACAAGAATAGGTATGCATACTCTCATAGTAGATACAATCTCTGCGACGTTGTAATTATCCCAGTGATCCCCAATAATGGTTAGCTCCAACGCTTCCTTCATGCGTTTGTGTGTTCAATGGCCCATAATAGTAAGTAGGGTTGTCGGTGTCTCTAGTTTCATGTATTATGTGGTCTCCCTTTGTTTCACTAAACCATAGAAGTTAGAGCTCCTATATGGGGTCATCCTCTGCGTTTGAATCCATTGTATGGCCTCACTTACAAGCATGTCCTATCCAAAGAGACAAAGAATGTCGTGGAACCTTTCTCGTAGTTCTGGCTAGCAGGTACTTTGTCACTACATCTCTACATGCAAGTACTATTTCTTCAACAATGGCTCTAAGGTGTGCATGAACTTATGCACCCACTATTGAATAGAAATTCCCTACATCGCCCATCAAACTTCATTGTTTCCCACATGATCCACCACGTCAGAAATACCTCCAAACTACAATGTTGATATGGCCAAGATTATATTTGCAGCTTCCTAGGTCGACATATGACTATTGTTCAAAAAAAACCTTATCTAGAGTGCCTCCATAATGTCTTCCCATGTGTCTAAGGTCTCCTTATGCATAGCCCACTAGTCGATGTCAACGTCGCATATAATGTCGCAACTCTTTGTTTCGATTCGATTAGCTCTACCATTTGGACAAAAAAACTCTATAGTATACCTTGAGTCAACAAATATCATTGAATCCATAAGTTCTATGCCAATCCACCTCACTATGTTCATTGTTCGCATCTACAAGTCGACTACTTGTACTCCCCAATATGCCACTAATTAATCATTGCTTCAAGATCAATTGCATGTGTAGATGCTTCTTCAACGCATTTCTCCACTAGTAGTTGGGTTAATATAGTGCCCACGCTATCCTGCAGTGAGATTATAGAGTTGGTCCAAGACACCTTCCTCCAAGATTTCTTCCACTTGCTCAAATAACCTCTTGACTTGCATCAAATTCAATGGTTATACCACCCTACGACCCTTCTTCTCAAATGACATTTGTCATCATTTTAGATTCAAGATGGTATCGTTATCAAATTCCCAATCAATCCCCAACAACATAGGGTATGGATCATTATCATCCAATATCTCAATGACCTCAAAGTGTGATTAGTCTTCATGTTGTCAAGGTCGATTTCCATTTGCTCCAATCTATCGATAGGGAATATCCTTGACTAGCTCACCAACTGTCATTGAATCAATGAGTAGAACAATTTTGATGTTCCCATGAACTCTCAAGAATTTTTTGGTAGGAAATTAACATATGACCCTAGGTCCAACATAACTTTTTGCACCTCGTAGCCTTCAATCAATGCATGCAAACAAAATTATTTCCACAACCTTTTCCTTTGTATGTGCTATAGTGGCAGATCATTACCTCCGATGGGTGATTCAAGGTTCGAGCAAGAATAATGTTTAATTGATTTATCGAATGATCATCATCTAGTGTCTGCAGGAACGTTATAAACCATTCCTCGACTTCATCATCCACTAGATGAGAAGGAAACCTTGAGCATCAACATAATAGTATATTCATGGGAGACAAATTTCTTATTGTAAACTTACTGACTACTTCCCATGCACTAACAACCTCTCACCTCACCTCAATCGCATCCTTTGGATATTTTTTTTAGCAAACCACATCGAATTCTAATGCATACAACAGAGCACTCTAGATTGATAGTTGTGTTTCAATTCCTACATCCATGCTAGTCTTATCTTTTGATGTTTGGACAACATCGGGAAGACATTCTCTTAGAATAAGAATTAATAATATAATTATTGATTATTAAATATCATATATAATAAGTAAATGATAATAATAAATAGTTATTGAATTCAAGGAACGCATCCTTTCATGGATGGTCACCATATGTTCCCTATATATGGAACACTCATCATTGTAATAATATATTGATCATATCTCATATGAAGAACAAACAACATGGTATTAGAGCGGGACTGGGCTTGACTCCTTCACATGAGGGCCCAGGAAAATGAGAGCAGAGTAAAATGTTGGGAGTGTTAAATTTATGGGGTTGTTACAATCTCTATGTACAACAAATTTACTTTTTTACTCCTACCTAAATTATAGAACGAATTCCATAAATTATGGTGGGCACTAATTTCCTACCTAAATTATAGAACGAATTCCATAAATTATGGTGGGCAGTAATTTCTAGTAAAAATGTTTAATTACCTAAATATGAGGAATGCAGTGCATATTTACTTCTACCTATATTTATGCAAAGAATAGCATAAATAATGGAGGAACAATTTAACAAAGTCAAATTTTATGTGGATGGATTATAACCAAATTAATCTTTGGGTAGTTAAGAAGTTATTCTCCAACTATTTATGAGAGAAAATTTTATTTTATTTTATTTTATTTTATTTTATTTTAAATTTAAATTTTCAAAGAGATGTGTCTTTTTTGGGTGAATCTAATATTACTATAAAAAGACACTTGAAAGACACAACAATAGACACACATATCTTTTCTCTCTCACACGTGGGATAAGTGATCTAAGGAAGAGACTAAGAAGTTGAAATTTTCCAAGTTACTTAGTGATGTTCTAGTGTTTACTAAAGTAATATCGTATATTATTGGAAGTAATTACCACTTGTGGAAAATTGTGCTTGTTTAATTTAACACTAGAAAATCAACATGGTTAGCCGTATGACATCGAGTATATGATGGATGTGTGTTGGTATCCGTATGACATCGAGTATATGATGGATATGTGTTGGTCATAGTAGAAGACATATTATTTGGAGGTTCATTGTATATAGTTGTGCACAAGATAAATTGATCTCCTCTAGGAGATGCTTTTTGTTTTTCTTTTTTCTTGTTCTGGGACAGTCACAAGTAATAGCTCTGAGAAGGAGACATAATGACAGTCCCAGGAGGCAGACATGGAGGGAAAGGCCTTCCAACATGATATCAAGGAGAGACATTTCCAGACATGATGCTCAGAGATAGGAAGTATCCAGGAGAAATGTACCTCCTAGAAAGGGACCATGCCAGATAGCAGAGACAGTTCCAATGATCATAGATACAGTGAGTCAAGAGCGATTGTAACACAACTATGGTAGATCCAGTAGAGGAGGAAAACACATTATGAGAGTCATATGGAGAAGGTGTAGCAATCCCAGTACATGAGTCGAGCCATGAGATGTTGAGGAAGTAGGCATGGCAGCAATTCCATTATATGTAGAGGAACTCCCAGAGAGGGAGGCAGTACTACATCCAGAGGGAGGAAAGATTGAGTTACCCCTAGAGAAGGAGGAAGAGCTACCTTCAGTGCCAGAGGGAGCAGAGACAGAGGAGGAGTCACCTCTAGCTCCAGAGGGAGTGTGGATGTTTTTCAGCTTCCTGAGACATCGGTTTCATGAGGGAACCTCGATATATCAAGTATGGTCCAAGATGACTTAGAATGATCATCATTTACCTATGTTTCTATGGGAAAAGGCATCCATGACTGCAGTGTATGTTTAGAACAGAATTCCTCATAAAACTTTGAGGAACATGACACCCGAGGAGGCCTTCACAGAAGTGAATCCTGAGGTTGGACACTTCAGGATGTTTGGGTGTCCAGTATACATTCATGTACCCAAGGAGAAAAGGATCAAGCTAGACCCTTCAGGAAGAAAGGGTACATTTGTGGGGTACAATGAGCCTTCGAAGGCATATTGGATCTACATCCATGGTCAGAGACAGATTGAGGTGAGCAAAGATGTTATCTTTGAGGAGGAGGTATCATTTAACATATACAGGATCTCACATGGATATTGATCCAATTGATCTCGTCGATCTTGTAGCTCTAGTTGATGTTCCCAGATATATTGCAGTAGGTCAGAAGAGACCTACATGGACTCGTCAGACTCTGCATGAGGAAAAAGGATATGCATCTCCTCGTGGTACCTTCCTAGTGAGCAAGATACCTTAGAGATATTCATTCTATGTCGCAGCTATGAGCCACATCATTCATTTTGAGCCTTCCTGTTATGAGGAGGAAACTAGTCATCCAGTATGGAGAGATGTCATGATGGAGGAGTATCAATCCATCATGAAGAATAATGTGTGGGATATTTTTCCAAGACCTGAGGGGAAGTCTTTAATGACTTCCAAATGGATCTATAAGATTAAACACATAGTTGACGAGAGCATCGAGATGGAAAAAATGAGATTTTTTTCTAGAGGATTCTCTCAGGTGGAGGGAATAGATTATGAGGAGACATTTGCTCATGTTTCTCAATACACTTCTATCCAGATGATTATTTCCCCTGCAGCATCCATGGGTTGGAGAGTACATCAGATGGATGTAAAGAAAACCTTTCTCAATGGAGAGATTGAGGAAGAAGTATACATTGAGCAGCCAGATGGTTTTGTGATACATGAGAAGGCATCTCATGTGTGCAGGTTGAAGAAGGCCTTGTATGGACTCAAGCAACCACCTCGATCTTGGTATGCGAGGATTGATGGACACCTGATGATTTTTGGGATTCATCAAAAGTGTTGTCGATCCCATCCTGTACTACAAGACTGTTAATGGTGAGTCCCTGATTTTGGTCCTCTACGTTGATGATTTATTGCTCACCGGTACAAAGAGCCTTATTGTTGAATTCAAGTATGTGTTTTCCTCTAAGTTTGAGATGAATGACCTTTGTATGATGCACTACTTCTTGGGACTAGAGGTGTGGCAAAGAAATGATGAGATCTTCCTGAGTCAGAGGAAGTACACAGTTGAGATATTGAAGAAGTTTGGGATGTTGAACTTGAATCCCGTGGCTACACCAGTGGTGATGAATCTGAAGAAACTAAGTGTGTCTTCTTCTGATTCTGATGAAATTGATCTCACTCTGTACAGACATTTGATTGGATCATTGATGTATCTGGTTAACACCAAACCAAATATTTCCTATGCAATGAGTGCACTTAGCCAGTTTATGAGTCAGTCAAGATAGACACACTGGATTGATGTGAAGCATGTGTTGAGATACCTGTGAGGTATAGTTGGACATGGTATGAGATATACTTCCAGTATTGATATGATATGGAAGGAATATATTGACTCTGATTGGGCAGGGAGCGCAGTGAACAGAAAGAGCACCTTCAGGTGTTGCTTCACTTTGGGATCTTCCATGGTTTCCTGGTGTAGCAGGAAACAAACTTATGTGGCTTTGATCACTACAGAAGTAGAGTACATTGCATTAAGTATGTCAGTTCGTGAAGCAGTGTGGCTTCACAAGCTCCTTGCAGATTTATCCGAACATGTGTTGGATTCCACCATTATTGATTATGGTAACCAAAGTTGTATGAAGATCATCAGAGAAAACATTATTTCATGAAAAATCAAACCACATTGAGATCAAGTACCATTACATCTGATACATGGTGCAGAGGAAGGAAGTATTGGTGTAGTACCTTCCTACAGATGAGCAAGTTACTAATGTTCTTACCAAACCAGGATGAAGTTCAAGTACTTACTTGACAGACTTGGTGTGGCAGAGAATGCCTCCCTCGCTGAGAGGGTGTGTTGATGCTTACAGATTCCTGAGATATTCTCCAGATCGTACTCCTCTGTGACTGAGTTGAGTTGATCTGTGATGACACTTATCCGAGAAGGGATAAGTGGGACACTTATCCAAGAAAGGATAAGTGTGTTTGGGTTTATATTCCAATGTCCCTTGTGGATAGCACATGAGGACACATACCATGTGGAGAGTACATGAGGACATGTCAAGGGAGTTGACCTTGATGTCACACACTATGTGGAGTTGACCCTAGTGTTTCTAGAGGGAGTAGCCTCTAGAATTCCACATGGGAGTGCTATGTGTGATAGACATTATCCAGATCGTACTCCTCTGTGAATTGAGTTGAGTTGATCTGTGAGGACACTTATCTAATAAAGGATAAGTGGGACACTTATCCGAGAAGGGATAAGTGCATTTGGGATTATAGCCCAACGTCCCTTGTGGAGATCACATGAGGACATGTCAAGGGAGTTGACCTTGATGTTGCACACTATGGGGAGTTGACCCTAAGTGTTCCTAGAGGGAGTAGCCTCTAGAAGTCCACATGGGAGTGCCATGTGTGACAAACCTTTTGCTACTATGGTGGTTGTGTACCACTGATGGAGACAGTGTGTCTTTGGACAATAGTTGTGTACTACTATCGAAAGATACATCCCTAGCTAAGAGGGAGTGTTGATGTTTCAACATCGAGCAGACCTTCTCCTAGATTGGGCTACAGAACAAGGGAGATAGGATACATTTATCATAAAGGTGCACTTGTGGTAAATGGGCCCAGACGTAGTCCTTCCTTGATCATGAAAAGGAATAATATGGACTCGAGGTGCTTGAATTTCTTTCCACGTGTCAGTTAGAATCAGGATGACATTCACTCACAAGTGTGTACTTGTGGTGAAATATCTTGGTGTGGTGTTTGTCCTATTCATGGTGATTTGACAAGGAATAATAAAGACTTAAGATGTTATATGCTATTGCATGCGGACCCAGAGTAAGCCTGATATTAGAGAGAGTTAATTGTCTCAGACGAAGAGCCGCAAAAGTAGTTTTTCCTCAGTCCAGGAGGGAGAGAGATGTCTCCCAAGACTGACAAACAAGTGGCATGAGTCTATGGTGAAGTTTATATACTTCAAAGACAATATTGGCATGATGCAGAATGTCTCCCTCATTGAGAGGGAGTGTTGATGTTTGGACAACATCGAGAAGACGTTCTCTTAGAATAATAATTAATAATATAATTATTGATTATTAAATATCATATATAATAAGTAAATGATAATAATAAATAGTTATTGATTATTAAAGCAATGTATCCTTTCATGGATGGTCACCATATGTTCCCTATATATGGAACACTCATCATTGTAATAATATATCGATCATATCTCATATGAAGAAAAAACAACATGCTATCAGAGCGGGACTGGGCTTGACTCCTTCACAGGAGGGCCCAAGAAAATGAGAGCAAAGTAAAATGTTGGGAGTGCTAAATTTATGGGGTTGTTACAATATCTATGTACAACATATTTACTTTTTTACTCCTACCTAAATTATAGAAAGAATTCCATAAATTATGGTGGGAAGTAATTTCTAGTAAAAATGTTTAATTGCCTAAATATGAGGAATGTACTACATATTTACTTCTACCAATATTTATGCAAAGAATCGCATGAATTATGGAGGAACAATTTAAAAAATTCAAATGCTATGTGGATGGATTATAACCAAATTAATCTTTGGGAAGTTACGGAGGTATTTTCCAACTATTTATAATAAATAAAATTTAATTTAATTTTTCATAGAGACGTGTATTTTTTGGGTCAATCTAATATTAATATAAAAATACACTTGAAAGACACAACAATAGACACACATATTTTTTCTCTCTCACATGTGGGATAAGTGATCTAAGGAAGAGACTAAGAAGTTGAAATTTTCCGAGTTACTTAGTGATGTTCTAGTGTTTACTAAAGTAATATTGTATATCATTGGAAGTAATTACCACTTGCGTAAAATTGTGTGTGTTTAATTTAACACTAGAAAATCAACATGGTTAGCCGTATGACATCGAGTATATGATGGATGTGAGTTGGTAGACGTATGACATCGAGTATATGTTGGATGTGTGTTGGTAGTCGTATTACATCGAGTATATGATGGACCTGTGTTGGTAGTCGTATGACATCAAGTATATGATGGATATGTGTTGGTCATAGTAGAAGACATATTATTTGGAGGGTCACTGTATATAGTTGTGCACAAGATAAATTGATCTCCTCTAGGAGATGCTTTTTGTCGTTCTTGTTTCTTGTTCTGGGAAGGTCACAAGTAATAGCTCTGAGAAGGAGCCATAATGATAGTCCCAGGAGGCACACATGGATGGAAAGACCTTCCAACACGATATCAATGAGAGACGTTGCCAGACATGATGCTCAGAGACAGGAAGTCTATAGGAACAATGTACCTCCCAGGACGGGACCATGCCAGATAGCAGAGACAATTCCAATGATCATGGATATAGCGAGTCAAGACCAACTATATAACAACTATGGTAGATCCAGTAGAGGAGGAAAACACATTATGAGACTCAGAGGGATCAGGTGTAGTAGTCCCAGTACATGAGTCGAGCCATGAGATGTTGAGGAAGCAGGTATGGCAGCAATTCCATTGTATGTAGAGGGAGGAAAGATTGAGTTACCTCCAGAGAGGGAGGAAAGATTGAGTTACCTCCAGAGAAGGTAGAGGATTCTCTCAGGTGTAGGGAATAGATTATGAGGAGACATTTTCTCTTGTTGCTCAATACACTTCTATCCGGATGATTATTTCCCATGCAGCATCCATGGGTTGGAGAGTACATCAGATGGATGTAAAGAAAACCTTTCTCAATGGAGATATTGAGGAAGAATTATACATTGAGTAGCCAAATGGTTTCGTGATACATGAGAAGGAGTCTCATGTGTGCAGGTTGAAGAATGCCTTGTATGGACTCAAGCATCCACCTTGAGCTTTGTATGCGAGGATTTATGGACACCTGATGATTTTTGGGCTTCAGAAAAAGTGTTGTCGATCCCATCTTGTACTACAAGACTATTAATGGTGAGTCCCTGATTTTGGTCCTAGTTGATGATTTATTCCTCACCGGTATAGAGAACCTTATTGTTGAATGCAAGTATGTGTTGTCCTCTAAGTTTGAGATGAAGGACCTTTGTATAATGCACTACTTCTTGGGACTAGAGGTGTGGCAGAGAACTAATGAGATCTTCTTGAGTCGGGTGAAGTACACAATTGAGATATTGAAGAAGTTTGGGATGTTGAACTTGAAGCCCGTGGCTACACCAATGGTGACGAATCTGAAGAAACTAAATGTGTCTTCTTCCGATTCTGACGAAATTGATCTGACTCTGTACAGACAGGTGATTGGATCATTGAAGTATCTGGTTAACACCAAACCAAATATTTTCTATGCAGTGAGTGCTCTTAGCCAGTTTATGAGTCAGTCGAGATAGACACACTAGATTGTTGTGAAGCATCTGTTGATATACCTACGAGGCATAGTTGGACATGCTCTGAGATATACTTCCAGTATTGGTACGATATGGAAGGAATATATTGACTCTGATTGGGCAGAGAGCGCAGTGGACAGAAAGAGAACCTTCGGGTGTTGCTTCACTTTGGGATCTTCCATGGTTTCCTAGTGTAGAAGGAAACAAACTTTTGTGGCTTTGAGAACAACAGAAGCAGGGTGCATTGCATTAAGTATGTCATTTTGTGAAGCAGTGTGGCTTCGCAATCTCCTTGCATATTTATCCGAACATGTGTTGGATTCCAACATTATTCATTATGGTAACCAAATTTGTGTGAAGATCTCACAGAATCCAGTGTTTCATGACAAATTGAACCACATTGAGATCAAGTACCATTACATCGGAAACATGGTGCAGAGGAACGAAGTATTAGTGCAGTACCTTCCTATAGATAACCAGGTTGTTGATGTTCTTACCAAACCATGACAAAGTTCAAGTACTTACGTGACAAACTTGGTGTGGCATAAAATGCCTCCCTCAATGAGAGGGAGTGTTGATGTTTGTATCTTCTTGAGACATTCTTGAGATTGTACTCCTATGTGACTGAGTTGAGTTGATCTATGATGAAACTTATCTGAGAAGGGATAAGTGTGTTTGGGCTTATAGCCCAATGTCCCTTGTGGAGAGCACATGAGGACATGTCCCATGTTGAGAGCACATGAGGACATGTCAAAGGAGTTGACCTTGATGTCACACACTATGGGGAGTTGACCCTAGTGTTTCTAGAGGGAGTAGCCTCTAGAATTTCACATGGGAGTGTTATGTGTGAAAGACATTCTCCATATCGTACTCCTCTGTGAATTGAGTTTATTTTATCTGTGAGGACACTTATCCAAGAAGGGATAAGTGGGACACTTACCTGAGAATGGATAAGTGTGTTTGGGCTTATAGCCTAACGTCCCTTGTGGAGAGCACATGAGGACATGTCAAGGGATTTTCCTTGACATTACACACTATGGGGAGTTGACCCTAAGTGTTCCTAGAGGGAGTATCTTATAGAAGTTTGTTGATGATTAAAATCACAACGAGGAATTTCGCCAGCAAAGTATTGCTAAATCCCTATTATTTAAACTATGCTAATAATAAATACTAGTAGGTGGGACCCCCTTGTAGACTGGAGGCTCAGAGATAGTCATATAACACATTTTATGTTGTTGTTTCGATGTTACTTACAGGTTCCTATATGGTTGACAGTGCAGTCATGGTTTCATTTTGGATATAGTAACAAGTGGATGATGCATTTTATGGGATGTTTCTGCAATTCAAAGCATTATTTTTATGTTATGATTGCCATATATTTATAGTTTCTATGCTTAATCATGTCACAAATCACCATGATTTATTACCGGGCCACACATACACAAGAAATATGTTAGTAATGACATAATCAAAACAAACGAAAGAAACTTATGGAAAAATTCCTAAAAGGAAAGGTTCTATGTTTAAGCTATGTTAAAAGTTATGTCCAAATGGAAATGTAAAACATGTTAGTGTTAGTCCTAACTATTATATGGTTGGTTAGTGGCCATGCGATTTTCATTTGAGTTATTTTGGGGCGCATATAATATTGCAAGGCATATGGTATGGCATGAAAACTTGGCAAAGGTTAACGTGAATGTTTTGGGTGGCGCATTGGGCAAAGAATAATCGTCACAGTTTTCAATGGTTTGGAAATTGATTACATGGTTTAAATGATATGGCAGTGTTGGATGTCTTGTACTTCAGAATTGAATAGGATGGGAGATGGAAGCAACGTGCAGTAAATGCACGTCACTCCATACTCCCCCCATCAGGTCGTCACCCTAGTATGGTTATTTGATGCATTTTGGTCTGTTGGTGGTTAAGCTATGCATTCCAGGCTTGGGAAGAAAACGTTCGGCCAGCTTGCCCTTTTAAGCTCTCGGTTACAGGTATTGTTCTTTTTCAACCCATCCATGAATTACGCTCTTTGTATGAAAAAAAAAATGGCTCAATAATGCTTGGGTTTGTGTTTTCCTGAGAATTGAAACTGTGTAAATGTGTGGTTTTTCTCTCTAGAATGACTATGTAATTGTTCAGATTGCAAGTAAAAGAATTGGTTTTTGGTTGAGTTGTGCATTCGTTGGTTGCTCTGTTGGTTAAAATTGTGGTGGGTCTCTGTGGATTTTTAAATGAATATGGGTATTATCATTGTGTTGAAATGGTGGAGGGTTTCGCTCTATGTATTATTGTCGGTTGCTTCCTCACAGTCATAAGTGTAACCCTATCCAGTCGTGTTTAGACTGCCATTTGGTTGTGTGCATTTCTCGTACCAGAGTCGTGGTCGTGGGTCATTCTCAGTGTCTTGGCACCAAAGTATTTTAGGAATCAGTCTTAGGGTGGGCATAACATCGATATATATGTTGTATGGTTGTGAGGTGATATAAGTTATGCCTCGGATTATGCATCCTCACCGATGTTGTTGTCAAATGGTTTGGCTCTTGAGAAATAGACAGAGGTTATACCTCTGTGTGTTCTTGGTAACTGCCACTGTTCAAGTGGACATTCGCGTCTCCTCTACAAACATAAACGCATTATGTGCATCAGTTTTTCTACCCTACCCGTCGTTGTTTTCTCTATGGCCAACTGTTGTTTTATTGCCTAGACCAGGAGTTATAAGGAAACCCTATGGCTTTCTACTGTGCTTGTATCGAAAGGGTTTTTCCTGTGGTGGATATGCCTCTGAGAACCTCCAGTTCTCTGTGCTATTGATGACTAAGTGCACTCTTGATTGTCTCCTTGTATTTTTTGTGACAGAGCCCAATTTTAAAATCCCCAATTGTCCTCCTCCTGTCAGGCATCTCTTGTTTGTCGAAGATTGGTTTATCAAGTGGAATGATTATGAAATTTTCATCGAGTACCTATCTCATCTTTCCATGATTAATTTGGTTGAAAGGTTGTGATTGGGAATGAATAATAATATGCAGTCGAGGGTTGTTATCCTCTCATTAGGTTTCCACTCACTGTGTTTTTACAGCATTGTCTTAATTGCAAAATGTAAACCCATGTGTGTTCCACTAGGCCCAATTAGGGTTATAGATAATTATGGAATTGGAAACTGTGTGTATTTGGTTATGTTCATTGTGCATATGTTATGGAATCATCGTGCATATTAGAAATAGTTACATTGACGGTGATGAGGTTCGAAGATTTATGTGGACTGTGGTTTCGTTGCAAAGCCTTAATTGTTGATATAATGAAGGAAGTGTGTAATCGGGCATGTTTGGAAGTATGTTCAATTTGGAAAGGGGCCTGTGCATATGTTTTAATTGGTCAATTGTGAATTTATGGACAGTGTATGATATTTTTATAGTGATGTATTATGGATAGAGGTGGAGCAATGTTGTTGTGTGTTTTCCCTTAATTCTTAAAAGGAAAGGAAAGAAATTAAAGACCAAGCATTTTCTTAACATGACTGTTGAAATTCGTTTTGATTATGACTATGATTGCAGATTGTTCTAATTGAGAAGTTTTGAAGAATTTAAATGTTGAACAGTGAACAGTTTTGATACACAGTATTTATTGAATTGGTGTTGGTATTTTTTGTATTGAGTACAGAGTTATGTTTATTGATTACTTGATTTTTTTTATGAATAGTATTCGTTATTTCCCTGTCATTCTCTCACTTTTCCGCACATTACAAGTCCCCTCATCTTCCCAGATTCATTATTCACTCCATGTTCTTAAAATTAAATTATAGTTAAATGAAAAACCTGTATTATAGCAGTTGAAGGATGGTACATGGATGAGTTACAGTTGATATGTTTTGTTATTACAATACAGTTGATATGTTTTGTTATTACAATACAGTTGATTGTTTGGAGATTTGTTGAGCAGTAATCATGATCTACCCCCCTTCATTTTACCACTTTTCGCTCAATGAAATCCCTCATATATCCCAGAACCCTTATTCACCCCTTGCTCATTGACAAGTATTAAATGATTTGTATGGATTGGATTGCATGAGTCTGATGTGTTGTTGAGCCAAACTTTCTTTCATATTTAAAGAGATGTCATGTATGGTTTGTTGAAGAAACTAGTTGCTAATAAATAATTCATACAAGAATGAGATTCTTCAGAAGAGGTAGTCATGGTCGGGGTAACAGGGGAAGAGGAAATTGGAACAGGGGCCCTATAAGGCCAAGGTTCTCTATACATTTTGATGTAGACTCACAAGAGTTGAACCAACTATTCCAAGATGGATTTTTTAACTGGATTGGACAATGAGTGGTTCAACCTAGGCCAGAAAGGCCTCCTTTCCAAGCCCCACATGTCTTTGGTATCCCAATTCCCCCTCATGTCTTGTTACAATTTGAAGTCCCTGAAAATGACGGATGGAAAGAGATTGTCCACCCAGCAGTCTCCCAACATCGTGGCTGGCCAAATTTGTCTATGTCTGCTCCTCCTCCACCGGTTAACCAAATTTTCCAAGCTGCCCCTGCACACTCACCAATATAGTCTTCCCACGCAAGCAAGAGGTTTAAAAACGAAGCCCACCATGCACCTGATAAAAGAAAAGTTGTCGTTTCCTCCTCCTCTCCCTCAAATGACTCTACCAAATCTGTTTAATCTTGCATGCATTTGAGAGATGATTTCTCTCATGTTATCAGTGAGATTAGGCGTAAAGGCTCCACACATCCTAAGGAAAATTCAAATAAATCAAAGGGAGACAGTGGCAACAAGGGGAAAATTGTCTCCCATAATGGCAAATATGGTTTTTGAGTGTTTTTGTTTATTGATTGATTAGAACAGTTGATTGTAGAAGTCTTTGGATGGCACACTATTTTTGGATATGTTGGATATTATATTTTTTGGATACGATTTCAAATATCATTGATGTTAATTTTCAAATTATGAGAGTGATGATGGGAGCCACAAGGAGGGATGTGTTTGATTGATTAACTAGTTGTGTTTATGTTTGTTAAGAAACTAAAGGGAGTCACAAGGGGTCCCACCTACTAGTTATTATTTATTAAGACCCTTATTATTATCTTATTAATTTTCCCTCTAAACTAAAAGTTAGTTGAGTTTTAGTTAACTTAACTAAAAGAGGTAGTTTTACTACTTCAGCTAATTTTGATTGCTTAAACGCAAAAAGAGAAGGAGGGACAAGAGGCGAATAGAAGGAGAAAGCATACTAAGATATGCTCTTGAGTTTTATTGAAGTAGTTTAGTTTTCATTCATTCTTTAATTCATTGAAATCTTAATTCTCTTTTATGATAGCAGGGTCCTATTGTAGACAGCAAGATTCAAGGTTGAATTACATCATTCAGACACTTGTTTTTCAGAGGTGTTGATCTATCTTTGATAGTATGTGTAGACTTGTTTGTTTGTGAATTAAATTTCATGATTAATAAAGGATATTGTGCAGAGTCAAGTGGGCAGCAATCTGTGGCAAGTTGATCCAGCTTTTAAAGTTCAATTTTTTACTTACTGTCAGAAGTCCTTTTGTATGGTTTTCATCGGGGACATCTAAGTTTGACTTTGGTCCAAACTTCCTCAGGGGATTTTGTAAAGAGAACGATTATTTTGATAAATTGAAATGAAATAAGCGATGGCTTTATGTCTCATCGGTGTTAATTATTGACTTGGTATTTTTACTTTTGTCTCTACATTTATTTTTGCATCTGTTATATTCAAAGAATTACATAAATATTGAATTTTTTAGCAATCTTTTATTTATAAGAAAATCAACCTAAGACCTTGTAACCAATACTTGTGGATTAGAAAACAATTTTTGATGGCTATAAACATAGGGTGATATTCCCGTCTATCTTGCTTTAGCCAATTAAGATCTGAAAATGCTTGAGTAAGCTCATTTCATATATTTTCCTCAACAAACTCCACATGGGAGTGCCATGTGTGACAAACATTTTGCTACTACGTTGGTTCTCTACCACTGGTGGAGACTGTGTGTCTCTAGAAAATATTTGTGTACTACTATGGAAAGATACCTCCTTAGCTAAGATGGAGTGTTGATGTTTCAGCATCGGGCGGACCTTCTCCTAGATTGGGTTGCAGACCAAGGGAGATAGGATACATTTATCATAAAGGTGCACTTGTGGTAAATGGGCCCAGACGTAATCCTTCCTTGATCATGACAAGGAATAATATGGACTCGAGGTGCTTGAAGTGATTTCCACGTGTCAGTTAGCATTAGGCTGACATTCACTCACAGGTGTGTACTTGTAGTGAAAGATCTCGGTGTGGTCTTTGTCCTAGTCATGGTGATTTGACAAGGAATAATAAAGACTCAAGATGCTATATGCTATTACATGTGTACCCAGAGTGAGCATGATCTTAGAGAGAGTTAATTGGCTCAAAGGGAGAGCCACAGAAGGAGTTTCTCCTCGGTTTAGGAGGGAGAGAGACCCAAGACTGACAGAAAAGTGTCATGAGACTAGGGCAAAGTTTGTATACTTCAAAGACAAGCTTGGCATGATGCAGAATGTCTCCCTCATTGAGAGGGAGTGTTGATGTTTGGACTACATCAGGAAGACATTCTCTTAGAATAATAATTAATAATATAATTATTGATTATTAAATATCATATATAATAAGTAAATGATAATAATAAATAGTTATTGAGTATTCAAGGGACGCATCCTTTCATGGATGGTCACCATATTTTCCCTATATATGGAACACTCATCATTGTAATAATATATCGATCGTATCTCATATAAAGAAAAAAAAAACATTATCCCTATCCCTTCTCACTATGTTGATCCATGTGTATGAGCGAAATCATGGGTCACCACCAAGAACCCTCAGATATGAGTTTACCATGATAGTGTTGTGTTGACTTCTCACAAGCTTCTCATTTTTTAATCAACTCCAAACAATCCTATGTATTATATCCTATCTTGTGGCTTTGCCACATCAAGGTTGACAGGGTTACAAGGAATTCTTGCATTGGTCCTTGTTGATGTTTTGGTAGTTGTGGGAGGTATTTTCCTCCTAGAAAACTTTTCTTAGAGAAGAAGAAGATTCCAAGAAGTCAAAGGAAGACCATTGAAAAGTTAAAGAACACCCCGGAAAATAATAAAGTGAAATAGAAGAACGCAGAAAAGAAGTCGGCCCACGGGAAACAATAATAAAGTGGAAATATAATTTCTAGGAAGAGAAGTCGGCCCACAGAATTAATAAATTAAATTTGAAGACCCATAATAAGAATTTGACCCCAAACAGGTGCCCAGATTAGTATAAATACAAGTCTGGGTTAGTTCATTTGTACACCCACACAGTTCTCCTTCTACAGTGTGCACTAGGAAGTTGTAGGAGTTCGCTATTTCTAGTTTTTGGTTCTCTTGGAGAGTGTGTCCCACTAGGGGAAGGATATTCTTGGTGGCTCTTGGTGATTTCTCTTGTGCGCTACCTCTGGAGGAGTTGCACTAATATTGTGTGGTGTTGCCCAGTTGCTTCGTGCCAGTTGTCAGTTGTAGTTGCAGTAGCAGTAGCAGTTGCAATTGCAGTTATAGTTGTAGTTGCAGTAGCATTTGAAAATGCAGTGGCAGTTACTAGCTGTTCCATTTTTTTGGTGCGTTATCTTGATCTAGTGATGCACCTATCTTGCGCCAGTTTTGTAGTTCTTCTCAGTTGTCTACCCTCACTAGGGTTTGACAAGAAGAAGATAAGTATTTGTTATCATGGTTTCTTCATTTTTGGTTTGCTCTTGTGAATAGAGCTTGTTCATGGTTGTATTGGAATATTGGAAAGATTCTCTCTAAGAAAAGTTAGTTGGGTTTTTCCCCCATTTGTATTTTTCCCAGGATAAATCTTTGTGTCCTCTTGTGCTTGTTTATTTGTTGCTTATATATTTCAGTATATGATTATTGAGTGTTAAAAGAAGATAAAAATTGTATGGTAAATCTAATGTTAACGAAACGAAACTAATGAAAATCTAACATGGAATCAGAGCAGGTTTCCTTCAGAACAGTCTAACCGCTGGAAGGAAGATCGTGAGATTTGCCACATTGTTGCTACGCATGCAATTTTCCGCTACATAGTTTTCTTTGTCAAGCTCGTTGAGCACTTATTATAAAGACGATTGGGAAAAACTCCACCATTGATCAACTCGCCCTACCCTAGTGCACCTGCTATGTCTCTCAGATTGACTTTCTGCCAAAATTGAACTTTTAGGGTTTTAGGCTTGCTGACATTTTCCTACACATTCAACCTTTCGATTCAGATTTCCAACTTTTTATTATTGATGTAATTTCTCATATTAGAAGACAAAGTTGGATGGTCTACTTGTATATAAGATGAGGATGTTTGCAGGAGATGTACACTTGGAAAAAGGACATTTATCCAAACAGTGATAGTAGATCCAATGGGATCTTAAATCTAGTGCACTCGGCAGCTAGACTCCAAGTTTTCATATCAGGTTTGATATTTATATTGCTACAACTTAAGTAAGTGTTGTAACTAGAATAGCAGTCTTTAGAGTTCTATTACTGCTATTTCTATAAAACGTTTTATAACACTTGAATATTATTGGTATGATGATCATTAAGTAAATGCTCATTGATTAGTATTAATGATGCACTTGTTTACAAGATAAATTGATCTCCTCTGGGAGATGTTCTTGGTTGTTGACTTTGTCGCAAGCAGGTTATATTGTAAATTCCATGGAGGTTACCATGGAGATTTCTGTTGTTCTTGTTTCTTGTTCTGGGCAGGTTACTATGGTGGAATGAATGGTCATAACACTGGAAGAGTGTTGAAGAGTGTTGTTCTTATTTCTTGTTATTATATTTTGTTTTGGATCTTGTCTCAGGCAGGTCACAAGTGATAACTCTAAGAAGGAGCTACCATGACGATTCTTCGTGTTCTTCTTTTTATTATTGTTCTTATTACAAGAATATTATTCATGTTTATTGTTTTCCCTTGTTATTTCTCTTGTTTCAAGCAGGTCACAGGTGATAGCTCTGAGAGGGAGTTATAATGACGGTTGCAAGAGGCAATAGTTTAGATGGTCTCTAGCTGAGACATAGAGCATATTATCCAGACAAAGAGTTGTGTACACCACTGTACACATCCATGTAATGAAGGAAGAGGACAAAGTCAGAACCTTCTGGAAAGAAGGTTACTTTTGCAGATTGATTGTAAGGAGCAGAAGGCTCTGAAGATGACTGTACAGATCCCTCTAGTTCAGTTGATCACTCTTCAGATCATTAGGATGAGTCAGTAGAGCCATAAGGGCCTGCCCAGAATCGTTGCAATGATTAGAAAGAGACCAGCATGGTCCCATGATACTTTGCAGGATGCAAAGGGGATATAGATATATGGCATTGATGAGCCATATCAAATGGCTCCACCAGTGATGAGGCAGGTGGCCCCACCAAGTTCCAACTCATAAGGAGCCAGAGTTCATAGGGAGTCAGCCCTCAGGATCTAGTAAGGAGGAGAATCCTCCCAGTATAGTCCATAGGAGATCAGACTTCAGGGGAGTTCAGCAGATGCAGAGGTAGCAAATGGCTCCAAAGATTATATAGACTTAAAGGGATTCAAGCTTCAGAGGGAGTATGCAGACTCAAAGTGAGTATGATCTCAAAGAGAGTCAGTTGACTCGGAGGAAGACCAGATCATTTAGAGGAAGTTCCCCCTCAAATTCAGGTGGGAGAGAGAGAGACTTCTTCCAGGACTGACAAAAGGATGCCATGAGTTGAGGAGGATAGATCATAGCTTCAGAGGCTTCTAGGAGATGTGAGATCTCGTGGGAGGATTCCCTTGCTTCATTAGACTTTGCTACAGTGATAGAGGAGGTAGCTAGTCAGAAGCACTGGAATATGGATTTTTCCTCAGTTCCAAAGAGAGAATGAGACCACACAAGTTTTCCATCCATATGGCATTGATGAGGAAAATCATTGATTCAGAACCTTCAACTTTTGAGGAAGCTATTAAGCAACAAGTGTGGAAGGATGCCATGATGGAAGAGTACCAGTCCATCATGAAGAATGATGTGTGTGAAGTGGTTATGAGACCAGAAAGGAAGTCGGTGGTGAATTCAAAGTGGATATACAAGATCAAGCATGTTGCATATGGCAGCATAGAGGTGTACAAAGCTATATTTGTGGCCAGAGGATTCTCCAAGCACTAGGGAGAATATTATGACGAGACACTTGCTCCAGTAGCCAGAAGAAGTGTACATAGAGCAGCCACAATGGTTTGTGATCCATGGGAAGGAGTCCCATGTGTGAAAACTAAAGAAATCTTTGTACAGGCTTAAGCAGGAACCCAAGGCATGGTATGCCAGATCAGAGAGTTATTTGATGAGCTTGGGGATGGTTTCCTATTGATCCTATATGTGGATGACCTGCTTCTTATAGGGGATGAGAAGTTCACAGATGGGTGCAAGAGGGAAATCACTTCAAAGTTCAAAATGAAG
>JASDQU010100237.1:228446-240129 GCA_032191745.1 Picea mariana | reverse complement strand
GAAGGTTTAACCTGGGATTGACTGTTGTCCAAGTAGTTCAGGAATTCGGGAATTTCAATAATTCAGGAGATTGGAAATTTGGAACTCAGGAATTTAGACAATTCAGGAATTCTTCCCTTACGAGGGTGATGAGACAGCATGATGGAATACCAACAGGATTCCAGATCTTTAGAGGAGAGAAGCTGCTTAAGAAAAAGTCTTTCTTTTATGTTTTTTGATCAAGCTTTAATAGTTAGAATTGTAGCATTAAGAGCAGGTGTTAAGAGTATAACGCTTCAATATGAGCTAATGTAATGAAATGTAATAAAGGCACATTATATAAGTGGGCATTAAGTTTAAAATAAGTAACTAAGAAAAGCCAGTTAGGACATGTAACAACCTCCTTGCCAAATAAAAGAGACGTGATGTCAATCTATTGAATAACTCCACCATTAATGAAACATTCAGTTCATATCTTTTGTTTATCTCTCATGTGATGGATGATCAATTTAACAACTCCTCCAAGAGACACAAATGCCAATGTAGCAAGACCATTGCAATATCATATGTCCAATGAAGACACGACAAACACATGAGCAACCAGGCGGTGATATAACCAATGTTATCAGAACCTGACCAGTTACCAAACCGGTATACCACAAGAACCAGAAACCAGTCAGAACCAAACCACCAAAAACCAAAGAAAAATTAAAAAATTAAAAAAAGGATGACCAAAAAATACATAAAATTTTCAAATTTTGATAAGAAAAAATATATTCATGTACATCCATGTCAATGTAAACCATTAGACATAAATATGTAAAGTTTACTCATGTATACTGCGAAGTTTACTCATATGCTCATGTATATAGCAACTTGCAAGGGTGCATATAACCAAAACATCATACAACAAATAACTACATATCATCAAAATCATTGCCTATATTTGGATTCTCATCATCAGTAGCACCCTCAAGCCCCTCCTCTAGGCTCTAGGCTCTAGGCTCTAGCCCTTGCCCCTACCTCGATCCTCCAAGAATATCAGTAAACACCCTCCAACTTTGATGAAACTTCCTAATCCAAGCATTAAAATAAGGTAGAACAAGCTTAACATGCCTAATCAATGATTTTGCTCGAGTGAAGGGTACATTTTTACTAAGGTCATGATAAAGGAGTTCAACAATTAGCACAACCAACATCGAGGAAAAAAGAGGGTTTGGTGCTCTTGATTAAATGCCAATCCCACGCCCTCATACATGATAGAATCCAGTGGAAACATTGCAATCCTGCCAGTCCTGAAATCCTGAAAACTGTTAAATCGGTTGAATTTTGAAGGGATCTGAAATCTGCTTTCTCCATATGAAGTCCAATGAGGTTGGAACAACTCTCAAACATCCTGTAACAATTGATGGTAATTTTAAAAATTTAAGTAAAAGTTGACATTCTTTTTTTTCTTTCCTTTTCTATCTTTTTACTTTAAGAATTTAATGTTACCTGTAATTACTAGGGTGACAAACTCAGGGTCTAGGACTCATTTTAGGGTTTTGGTTTTTCTTTTTCTTTTATTTTCTTAGTTTTGGGTTCAATTTTGTTGTCACGCACACCAGGATATAAATCCGTATGGAACAATCCATCTTTGATTTAGACCCTGGATTTGAACTGAAAACGTAAAACCCTTGTAAAGTGGTTGAATCGGATGATTCTGGAAAAAACGGTTTGGTTCTAATAACATTGGATATAACTCGAACCACACAGACATACCCACATGAAGAAGAGGACAATACACATTTCAAATGGACTTGTGAAAGTGACCATGCTCCACAGAAGCACCAAAAGTAGGAGGCACAACCATATCTGACATCGACAATCCCACCGAAATTATTCAAGCATTTCAACTCTCTATGACTGTGCCCAACAAATTGTCAAACATGAACCACAACCATATCTGACATCGACAATCCCACCGAAATTATTCAAGCGTTTCAACTCTCTATGACTATGCCCAACAAATTGTCAAACATGAACATGAACCAGGGACTACGTATATCACTATGCCCATCATATTGTCAAACATCTCATAAATATCTTTAAGATAGGAATATATACCTACATAACGAATGAGATCTACTATAGAAGCTAATGTAACTACCATCCAGCAGTGATGGAGACTGAACCACGCAAACATACCCAAATGAAAAAGAGAACAACCCATAATTTAGACGGAGTTGTGAAGGACACCATGCTTGACAGAGGCATGAAACTAGAAGGCACAACCATATCTAACACCAACAATCCCAATGAAATTATTAAGTGTTTCTATGACTATGCCCAACATATTGTCAAACACAATCATGAACACGAACCAGGTGACTATGTATATGACTATGCCCAACATATTCTCAAGCATCTCGTAAATATATTTAAGACGGTAATACGTACCTACATAACATATGAGATCTACTATAGAAGCTAATGTATCTACCATCCTTGCAATCTACCCACCAATAATCATTAAACATCCTTTGCTTCATAATCTTCCCCACCTAAACCAATAATTGTATGACGCCATAGACTACAAGGACTCCTACACCTCAATCATCCTCTCCAATAAGTGAAGTAACTAGCATGTCTCATACTCCATGGAATCGAAATGCCTTCCACGCATAATACCTATATATTGCTAGGGAGGTATGGTTGTTGCAAATAAACATGTAACCATTTGTAACTGCTTTACCAATATATATGAAATCCATCCAGTTTTAACAATGTCCTTCAGTGCATTGTTCAATGCATGCACACAACACTTGGTTCAATAAACATGATTATATTTGTTCTAAACCAATAACCCAATAACAAGCGTGTGTGTATTTGGTACCCGCACTGCATTGGCAACCCCAACCACCTTTGGCATCCCAAAGAGCTCAAAAGGGGAAGTTGAAACACTACACTTTCCAAAAATAATCAATTACTAAAAATTAAGAAGAGACCTATTGAATATGTAATCAATAACAATGTTGTCAACACATGGTCATCCACTAATATTTGTCCACCCATCCATAACAATAGGGCATCCTTCCTTCACCTAAGTTTATCCCATCCCCACCATGTGCGGGCTAATCATGGTCATCGATTTTTCTAACAATAATGTCCCGAGTATGTTCTCACCTAGTACGATATATGACGGTCCTACATCATGACACAGACACACTTTAACTATTTTGTTATGGTCCCTCTAACAAACTCCTTTCTAGAAGGACCCCCACTTGTGCAACATCAACTAAACCTTCAACACCTCTCATCCACCATTTGGGATGCAACACTCAAATCCTACCCTCACTCCACTTGATCCACTTCCACCTCCCCAAAATACAAATCCTACCCTATGAACCGATGGTATGACGAAGAATGCAAGGCCCTACACTGCCTGCTTCAACATGTATTCAGCCATGCTCACCCCTCCTACCCAGTCTCAAAGTTTCATATTGTCGTCTCCTCCGACACAAAAACGTTGCTTTGTCTCTCAAAGGAGATATGACTTATCCATTTCCGTCACTCACTCCCCTAAAAACTTTTGGTGTACCATCCTCCCCCGCGACTCCTCCCTCCCATCAGACCATGACCCCAGCTCCATGTTTTCCCAAATATCCACTCTCTATGATATTCTTGGACATGCCCAAATTCAGGTTACCTCTCCACCCTCCTCATGCTTCTTATATTCAAAGAGTGACATCAAAGAGGTCGTTTGGATGATGAACAGCAGCAAAGCAGCAGATGAGGAAGGTTTTCAAGAAGAATTGTTTAAACACAGCCTCTGTGCTTTAGTTCCTCACTCGGCTGATCTCTTCAACCATGTGGTTCGTATAGGTTTTCCTTCGGCTTGTTCACACCACATCATTCACCCGATACAGAAATCGGGACTTAGCTTGGACCCCAACAATTACAGGACGATCATGGTGGCACATGGTGGCACATGGGCCATAAATTCTCAAAGCTCTATGCTACGGTTCTCCATAAGAAGCTCTCTAGTGAGCTAGAGCGTAGCCACCTCAGAGCTAAGGAACATGCAAGATTCTGACCAGCTCGTCAAACGATTGATCACATCTTAAACCTCCAAGCCATCATTGAGGAGGCACGACATCAGTCTTACTTTGTAGATTTTCAGAAGGCTTTCAACTCCATCTCGAGAGATGCCCTGTTCCAAAGGCTCAGAGACATTGGCATCTCCCATACCTTACTTATTGCCATCATGTGCCTCTATGATTTAGTCCTTGCTAGCCTCCGCACAGTTCACGAGATGTTAGATTTCATCAAGAGTACCATCAGAGTTAAACAGGGCTGCCCCCTATCCCCACATTGTTTGGGATTTATATCGATAAGCTAGAGGCCTTTCTCCACGAGCATATCCAAGACAGTGACGGGTGTCTCCTCCACCAGGTTTTAATATCCATCTTACTTTTCGTCGATGATGTGGTCATCCTAGCCTCGTCTCTAATAGGATTACAAAGACAGTTGGATGCCCTAGCTCTCTTATGTGACCTTCGACAGTTGACGGTCAACCTGGGTAAAACCAAGGTTATGATCTTCAACGGGTCGAACAATTCCATAGACCTTCACTTCTTCCTCGGATGGGAGGAGATCGAGATCACCATCCCCTACACATATCTAGAAGTCCGGTTCTCATTGCTTCGTTTTAGTTTGGGACCGGCCCTCCAGCCTCGGATTACCAAGGGTTATGGGTCTTTATCCCTCCTCAAGAGACAATGTTTCTGCCACCATTTTCAGGACATCTCATCCAAGATGTCTCTCATGGACTCCCTTATCTAACCCATTGTTCTCTGTGGCTCAGAGGTCTGGGGACCTTCATTACTAGAGTCTGATTGGACCTCAGTTGAGAGTCCAAACCCTTCTCCTCTAACGCATCATTAGATGCAAGCAAACAGTTCCTCATCACATCATCCTAGCAAAGTTTGGGGCTCGACCCTTCCGACTTGAGGCAGTGTTCGGACTGGTCTCTCTTTTCTACATCGCATTCGGGGCTTAGCCGACTCAGTGAAGGGGAAAGACCAATACCCATACTTGGATTACTACTCTTCTGAGACCATTTCCCTCTCTAGCCCATTGCGTTGGGCTTGAGGTTGGTTTATAAGGGTTTCAAATCTTTTAGGGTCCATGGGCATTCATATTGTTCGCCTCCCTCCATTTCGGTATTCCTTGGATCAACCCAACCATCTCCTACCGACTAGACAGGTGTTGTACAAAATCATTAGAGATGACATTTATAGGCAATTTATCCAAATCACTTGGGTCAACCCTCCTGGTGGGTTACGCCCAAAGATGGCCTTTTATGCTGAGCGTTTCTTGGAGCTTAGGGATGGGCAACCACAATATACATTCTAACACTGGGTACATGCCCTTTGCATTCCTTTAGGCCAACTTCAAAGTGGGCTCTAATAGACTTCAAGTAGAGACAGACCACCAAATCAACCGACCAGATAGAATCTATCAGTTATGTCAACTATAGGAAGTCGAGACGGAGGAGCACTTCATCTTCTGGTGCCCCATTTACTATGAGATCAAGGGGCGGTTTCATTGCTTATTCAGGGGGACTCAAACCCTCACAGTCTTCTTCAGGTATCTAGATCAGCGATGTTTAGCCTTATACATACAGGAGGCCCTTAGGCTCCAAGCACATTCTCTTCAACCTCCTACGAGACCAAACAATATTCGGCAGATCACCTCCTTCTTGGTGCTACCCTCAGGAAGGGGCTTTAAGAGACAGACCAACACTAACGCAGCACAGAATTCTAGATCAGTGCGGACCCGTAGGACCTTCCCTCATCCCACGAGATTTCAGCAACATAGCCAAACCAAATCCCGTCCCAAAAGACAGATCAGATCCCCCAGACCTCGTCAATGCACTACCTTTACCAGTCAGCAATGCAGCGAACGATCTAGGCACCCTACCAGGTCCCTCTCAGGACAAGAGACTATACTCAGCTTTTTTCATTCAGCCTCAGATGGTAGGAGAGATAGATCCACATGATAGATCTACTTTCTTTCTTCTGGTTCCTCTTGTCCTTAGATCTTCTTCTCCTACGATACACCCCATCACCAACATAGGTATCTGAGCTCGGGGTCGAGTGCTCTTCATGTCTCGAGGCAGATCTAACTTTCTACTACTCTACGTTATTGCACTTTACTTTCTGCATCTCGCCTTTTATAGGAGACCTTTTGGTACTCTTGCATTGTATTGTATTGACATCATTGTACTCAGCAATCCCTTTGACCTACTTTTGTGGTCATTTGTCGGACATTAATAAAAAATATCTTATGTATGTTCCATTAGATCAAGTAGGTAGAGACGTTTTTCTTGAAAACATGCCTTCAGTGTTTCCTAATCATTTGACTTTAATTGTAGGATTAATATTCTAAATATTTTGACTCCTTGTCAAGAGATGCCCAAAAGGTGTTGCTTCACCCTAATGTGTAACTCCTAGTAAAATCTTCATTACAAATGTGACAAAACCATGTGTGTGAACTACTACTACTTTTAGCTTTGTTTTTCAATTTTTTAATTTTTGTAACCTATTCAAGAAGGGGTTTTATGGGTTGAAAGTCCCTTTGCAAATTCAACTAAGAATTTGGATGGGCAACATAAGTAACCCTTCAACACCTAATTTACTCTTTTTCATTGGATCAAGTATGTAGAGACATTTTTCTTAAAAACATGCCTTTAGTAATGTTGCCATATGCAACCTAATAATCTGACTTTAATTGCAGGATTAATATTATAAATATCTCAACTGCTAGACAAGAGATGCCCAAAAGGTGTTGCTCCACCCTATTGTGTAATTCCTAGTAAAATGTTCATTACAAATAAAACATAGCCATGTGTGAACTATTTTTAGGTTTGTTTTTCAATTTTCACTATTTTCATAACCTATTCAAGAAAGGGTTCTCATCGGTTGAAAGGAGCCTATGAAAATATACTAAGAATTTGGAGTAGAATTTGGATGGGCATGAGTTTCCAGTGTCCACCAATCCCACTTCCAATTGCACTTCCATTTCTTATTTCTCCATGTTACTGCTCAAACTCTCGCCAAGAGAAAGTCCCGCACTGTGAAGGAGAGGCTTGAGGCAATGGACAAGCAAGTCTCCCAATGTCACCTCAGTGGCCTTGCTTCTACTCTTCTAGGCTAGGTTATCTAACCTAAAAAGGGTTTTCCTAGGGGGTCAACACTAAGTCCTATCGTTGCAAATAAGGCGTGTAAGGACAAGGACTAGGTTGACTTGTGTTGACTTCTTAAGAATAATGACTCGAGAAAAATATGAGAGAACAATACTTGATGAATGCATAGAAGATGAGAGCTTTCTTGCAAGGTTATTCAATCTAATGTATCAATGAACCATTAACCATCACTTATTACTATGAAGCAACAACCATTAGCATGTGTTGTAAACCATCAAGATCATTTCCACAAGACTTGTCACAATTGCTTGACAGACCAACAAAGAACATATTCATGAATAAAAATGGACTGTTGGGAAAGCAGTATACTAACAGCAGATTTACAATCACGCTTCCATTCAGCAATATATTTGTTGTCTCTTTAACTCAAACTTAAATTATAGCCACCATGTACATATCATGAGCAAGGACAAGAGCAACAAATACCAGCATTAGTAATGATCAGACTTGAGATTCAAATTGCTAAGCAAACGTGTGTACCATCACAGAGATTTCACAGTTATGTCACTCATTTCATCCACTTGTATCATAGAGACATATTTAGATCATTCAATACACTCAAACTTCAGTTAACTTTACATGCAACATGGATCAACAAGTGATATAAACTTCAAAGCATGACTGTGATATAAGATTGGCCTGCAGGTCAGCAAACAATAAGGAAAATCATACACTATTCGCAAATTGTTGGGGGTGATTTAACTTAGATGCATAAATAGCCACTCCAAGGATAGATAATACATGTGCATGCTGCAGCCAATACTTACTAGGAAAGGAAAACGACCAGCAGTCTAAAAGCAACACTGGGAGGATTGAGGGTTTGGGTCATCAGAAAAACTTTGATTACAATCTGCATGTGATATGGACCAGCAAGCATTCAAATTTTAAACCCCTGCTCTGTAACACTTTGTCTCAGAAATCGGCCCACCCTTTTGGCACAAATGTGTAACCGTAGGAAGTTTAGGCAAATCGTTTGGAGGGTTTAAAACTGGAAAGATTGCTGCCATGTATCTTGGCAGAGAGAGCAGCAAATGAAGTCTAGGACGGTGGTCAAACAAGGGCATGAACACCCTACATAATTTGATGGTGGCAAGCAGGGTATGCTCTGCAAAAAATAGGGCAACAATCTAGGTTAGATCCAGTTCATTGGAGGGGTTTGGAGAACGGTTTGATAGCTGGGACAGTTTAATACAGAAATGACTTGCAACGACCCTCTTGAATGGATGAATAGCCTCAGATTTGACCTCTGGAACCTTGCAGATTGAATACTGTATACAAATCGACCCAAGGGAGGGATGCTAGGGCTGCGAATAACAATGGATCAGACCTGCAATACAAAGAATCAGCCCTAGGGTTTGATAGGAATGATAAGACAGCAATAAAACCAGTTCAAACCCTCAACGCTGGCTGAGGATAACAAGGTGAAAAGGTTGGCCAGAATGAAAATGATAAAGGATATGCAATGAAGCTCAAAAAACATAAAAAAACAGAAAGATTTGTTTAGGTGGTTGAAGACAACAAGAAGACCAGTGCCTTAGAGGGCTTATAGAGTCACCACTTTACGTCCAAGTGAAGGCTAGGGTTTGTGAAATAGTAGTGTTGAAAGACACTGTAAGGATTTCCCCTCAAGAGCTACCTAGGGCTAGAAGGTTCCCTTCTAGGTTGCAAGGGAGGATCGGTCCATGAAAGAGCTTTTCCCAGTACAAGACAAGGTGAACTTAAAGGTTAGCCAAGCAAAAGGTGAGAACCACTAGACACCCTACCTTAATGCATGAACAAAGAACTTTAATGATCAAAGGAGAAGGTGAGAGAACTTACCTTGAAGAAACCCTTCCAAGTGGAGCATTGTGCACTTCTTTCTCTTTGTTGTAGCCTTTTTCTTCCAAGCAACCTCTAAGAGTATTTATCTAACCCTTGAAAAATATCTAGACAATTACAAGAAGAGAAGTAGATATTCAATAAACTCAATAGCCATGCTTCTCATTGATCTCCAACGATTTGAAATGGAGGAGTCTTACTTTCATAGGTGAAGCTCCTCAAATACAATACAAAACCATGTGCCAACAGAAAACCATGAGCTCCAAAACCATTAGCCCGGTAAAACCATGGGCACACAAATAATAATAAAATACAATCCCAAAATATGCTCACAAAGTGACACGTCCCTCTAGAAGAGGTCATAATACAATATAGAAGCCACAAATGTGGACAAAGAGGAATCCAAGAGAGGTGCTTCCCTTAAGAATGGTGCCAATGTCCAAAAAGATGGTCCAACCAAGTCAAGTCAAGTCAAATGGTCCAACGTCCACCTAGAAGCATCCTCAAACAAAGGAAACGTCCACATGCAAAATACTCTCATCAAAACCCTCATACATGTGAGTCGTCTAAGCAAAAAAAACCCTCTGAAGAGACCTGTGTGTGATCATCAAGGCAAGTGATCCTCGTGGAAAGGTTCAATAAAAATGCCAAATCATCAAGGGGTTCAAGTCACCATGTGCAATCATCCTCGTAATGTGCAATCACTCTCTCCAATGCATTAAATACCCCTCCATGTGTGGTCCAAGGGGAGTAAATAATGCATGAGCAGGCATGCAATGTCCAACTGAGCTAGGAGGATGCATATAAATGGTCCATGTGGCATGTCTGATGACATGTCATCCCTATCATGGCCTCATGCACTACCACGGACCCCAATGAAATGACACATATCTCGATGCAATACATGGATCCCAAGGAAAATGTCAAAGATTTCAATTTCTATAGATATGGCCATAGAAGAGTACAAGGATCCCAATGCAACATCACGGATCCCAAGGCAATGTCACAAATTCCAAGGAAWGGTACACATATCCCAATGCACAATACCCACTTGAAGTGATGGGTCTAACCTCTTAGCAACCCATTAATTTGTAGCACTTGGTGACAATCTCTTAGCAAAACATAACAAAGGGGGTTAGTTTTAATACTTGTCTAAGTCTTACCAAGGGGAACAATATTAAACCTTATACATGCATTGAATCCTAAGACAACTCATATTTCCTAAGTACCTAGGTGGAAGATAGGTAATAATGAGTAATAATGATGAAAGGAAAGGGGGAATGGATTCATGTGATCACCCTCAAAGTCTTAGACATACACAGTTCTTATTACTCATTTATTTATTCATCTAGCTTCATTTGGCTAGGACGTTTGTTTTATAATAGCCTTCTAGAGGGAGCCTAGCATTGAGTTACCATCCTCAGCACTATTTCTCGCCACCCCATTAAGCCACTTTTTTAAATATTTGTTTTATTGTACAAGTCCCTTTTATTTAGATATTCATAAACAAACCAAGGACTAGGAGCATTCACCTCATAGCAAGAGGCATTTCTTAAGCTTAATATTTGGATTTTTAACATTGGCTCTTCACCTCTTTGCCTTAGTGGATTTAGTGATTCGAGCTTTAATTTTGACCTTTCCTTTTGACCTTTGAGAAATCATACATGACCAGCATGAGATTTTTTATGTGGATGGAGTAATGATACTCGAGAGGTGGAAAGTGATTGGCATGGTTGGGATATGGATCACACTATCTAGCCTAGACGTTGAGTGGTAGAAGTTAACCCTAGAAATGACACAACTCTAACAAAAAACATGTTCCCTAAGCTACTACAAGGAAAGTAATAAAACCATATAACATTATGAAATGCTAATAGACAATCATTAGGTGTTTACCACTTTACAACGAGCTAAGAAGTTATTCATCGTGTCCAAACAGACATTGATAAATCAAATGTCAAATGAAGCAAACTGAGAACCATACCATACCATACCACAATGCATGTGTCATCTGAGGAGCAGGGATGAAAGTGAGCTACACCACGACTGAGCTAGCAGGATTATGAATCTAGTGGAGATCAAGAGGAACTTTGTTTAGATCTGGCGAAGACGAGCATGACACCTCATGCAATCAGCAACATGACACCCTTGCTAGGGTATCCAAAAAGTTGTCACCGTTGAGGGGGTACCACTCCAATTTGATTGTCCCCCATTTCTTTATCAAAACAAAGACTCATTTTTCCTATGATAATGAGATCTTAATCAAATGGAGGGTTTTGAAAGTGACAATGTGAAACTTGACAGGAAAAAACGAAACTCAAAAATTGGAACTTTAAAAGAAAAACTAAAGAGACAAAAAAAATAAAATGGAAATATGTACTCGCTCCCACCTTTTGTATTCTATTGTTTCAAGCTTAATCCTTGCTCCTCCAAGCTACAAAATGCATCTGCAAGTTCAAAAAATGTTGTTTCTCCTTAAAACTACTCACTTGTTATTGCCCTAGGAGGCTCTCACTTGCAAAAACTGAAGGCTTTAAGGTTTTCACATCGGGTGGAATGTTTCAGGAGGGAATGAATATTATGAGAAACAGATTAAAAAGAAAAAAGAAGCAATTTTTCATAGATTATATTTGGTAT
>JASDQU010100237.1:188468-215727 GCA_032191745.1 Picea mariana | reverse complement strand
GTGGGCCCATGACTGCCCCATCTATGAATGGTTGTATTTATTATATCATTTTTATTGATGATTGTTCTCGTAAAACTTGGATTTATTTCTTAAAGACTAAAGATGAATCTTTTAGCAGATTTCAAGATTTCAAGAATCTTGTTGAAAATCAAACAGGTAGACGCATCCGAGTTTTCAGGACAGATAATGGTAAAGAATTTGACTCCTTCAAATACGATGAACTCTGTCGGGCTTCTAGAATTAAGAGGGAGCTAATTGTGCCGTACAACCCCCGCAGAATGGGGTTGCTGAAAGAAAGAATAGAACTATCTGTGAAGCAGCCAGGGCCATGATGTATGACCAAAACTTACCTTTATCTCTTTGGGTCGAGGCTGCCAGTACTACAGTCTACATTCAGAATAGATGTCCACACAAATCCCTTGAAACGAAAACTCCTGAAAAAGTTTTCACCGAAATTATGCCCTCAGTTGATCATTTGAGAATCTTTGGCAGTCCAGTCTATATTCACATTCCAAAAGAGAAGAGGACTAAGCTAGAGCCCTCCGGAAAGAAAGGAACTTTTGTGGGATACAATGAAACCTCAAAAGCTTACAGGATTTATATCCCAGGTCAAAAGTTCATTGAAGTAAGCAAAGACGTGACTTTTCATGAAGAAGCAGCTTTTCGTCGAGCCAGAGAACTTCCATGTGATTCAGAGGAGCAGAAAGCTCCACCCCTTGATTCTTCAGATTCTCCTCTTCCAAATGAGTAGAGGGAGGAAAACTCAGAACTTCTAGAGGATCCCTCAAGGGATACTATTGAGTTTCCAATGGAGATACCTCCTATTAAAAGAAAACCAGCCGAGTGTCAGGAAAAATTGAAAGAAGCAGAAAAACATTCAGCTCCTAAGGGCACCTTCAGAGAAAGCAAGAAACCAGATAAGTACTCCGATCTCATAGCTAATTTAAATACTGTGATTGATTCAGAACCTTCCACACTTGTAGAAGCCTCCAAACATCAAGTGTGGAAAGATGCTATGAATGAAGAATATGATTCTATTCTAAAGAATGATGTATGGACCGTAGTTCCTAGACCTCATGGAAAATCACTAGTAACTTCAAAATGGCTTTATAAGATAAAGCATGCAACAGATGGCAGTATTGAGAAATACAAGGCAAGATTCGTAGCTCATGGTTTCTCTCAGAAAGAAGGAATTGACTACGACGAGATTTTTGCTCCAGTTGTCAGGTATACTTCAATCAGGATTATTATCTCTCTTGCAACAGTTTTTGGTTGGAAACTTCACCAAATGGACGTTAAGACTGCTTTTCTTAATGGTGAAGTTGAACAAGAGGTATATATCGAACAGGATGAAGGTTTCGTGATATAAGATAAAAGATCTCATGTGTGCAAACTCAAGAAAGCCCTATACGGATTAAAGCAAGCTTCGAGAGCTTGGTATGGTAGAATAGACAGTTTTCTACAAAGTCTTGGATTCACCAAGAGTATAGCAGATCAAAATCTTTATATAAAGATTGTGCAAAATCATCCAGTTATCTTAGTCATATACGTGGATGATCTGTTCCTCACTGGAGAGGAAAACTTGATAGCTCGGACTAAGAGGGAGCTTTCTGCAGAGTTTGAAATGAAAGACTTGGGGCTCGTGCATTATTTCTTAGGCTTGGAGGTATGGCAGAAACCAGGAGAGATCTTTCTCTCACAGGGAAAATATGCAGTGGATGTGCTTCGCAGATTTGGCATGATGGACTGCAAGTCCATGACCACACCAATGATTTCTAATCTAAAGAAACTACAAGATCAGGTCACAGGTTCAGATCCAGAAGATCCCACCTTATATCGGCAGATCATTGGGTCTTTGATGTATCTCGTACATACGAGACCAGACATTTGTTATGCAGTAAATGCTCTCAGCCAGTTCACGTGTGAACCAAAACATATACATATGATTGTTGTGAAGCATATTGTGAGATCTGTTCGGGGAACTATAGCTTACAGTCTCAGATACACTTCCAGTGGAGGTGTAATGCTCCATGGATTTATAGATTCAGATTGGATGGGTAGTATAGTGGATCGGAAGAGCACTTCCAGATATTGCTTCAGTTTGGGTTCAGCAATGATTTCCTAGTCTAGCAGAAAACAGGGCTCCATAGCCCAAAGCACTGCAAAAGCAGAATACATTGTTGCAAGTGCTACTAGCAGAGAAGCAGTGTGGCTAAGAAAGCTACTTTCAGACTTGTTTAGTTCAGAGCTTGAACCCACAGTCATTCACTGTGACAATCAGAGTTGTATAAAGCTCACCGAGAATCCAATGTTTCACGACAGATCAAAACACATTGAGATGAGATACCACTATGTCTGGGACATGGTTCAGAAGAACGTTCCAAGCATTCAGTATGTTTCGACGACAAAACAGACGGCGGATATTTTTACCAAGCCACTATCCCTGACAAAGTTTGTATACTTTCATGACAAGCTTGGTGTAGCTAAAAATGCCTCTCTTGCTGAGAGGGAGTGTTGAATTTAAAGCAGTTGCAAGAGCCATTCTCCGGGAGGATGGCAAAGACCCTAGCCGAGATCTAGGGCCCCCAGTGCACTCCTGGGTTCTTGGTCTGGCACCAAACTGTCAGTGCCATGGCAAAAGACCCTTGAAAGGGCCCCCAGTAGATAACTGGGGTTCTTGGTCTGGGACCAAGCAATAAAGACCCTTGAGAGGGCCCCCAGTATATGACTGGGGTTCTTGGTCTGGGACCAAGCAGTTAAAGTCCCTAGATATGTCTAGGGCCCCAGGACATGTTCCAGGGTAACCATGCCTGGGGCATGGGTTGATCCTTGGTCTTGTACCTTGGTGGATAAGACCCCAGAAATGTTCTGGGGCAACCTGATCCTTGATCAGGTGTTTGTTGGTGTATGACCCTCTTTGAAGGCGAGCATGACCACATGAGGGATGTATCCCATATGCAATGATGATAAAGTTAAATAGGTCACTTTGAGAATTATATGGACATGTGTAAACCTCTCCTAAACCCTCCACCTTGTTTGTTGGGCTTGAGTTTGTTTGGGGTTTATGTTTTGTATTTTTAGGGGTTAATACAAGAAATAATTAATTAATAAAAATTGAAAATATATTTAATTAATATTTATATTAATTTAATATATTATTTTGATTATTATTTCTTTTATTTAGCCCTCACCCAAAAGTATAAATAAAGACCCCTCCCTCTTCATTTCTACACTACTATTATTACTCTCTCCTCCAAGTGTGACGGATTGCTCTTTGCGACAGTTCGGCCTCCCTCAAAAGTTCGGCCTCCTCAATCAGCTCGGCCTCCATGCTATAGTCAGCGGCTCCCTTCCTTTATGGCAGTCTTGTTCCAGTCTCTTGCTGATTGTTTTTCTACTGTTTTGTAAGTGGGGTAAGAACCTTCCACTGTTGAGAACACCTGTGTTGCTGCCCTATGTGAATGCTACCAGCCAGTCATTTTTCTTTAAACAGAAAACTCTCTTCAGCAAGTGGTCATCCCCTATCTGAGCTTCCTATAAAGGCCGCGGCATCATTTTAAGGTGGCTGGGCTATCCTTGAGGCAGCCGTACCTTCCCCTGGTTGCTCTTCCTATGCATGAGGGTTTGTGGGATGTTTTTCAGAGTACTTGTGTGAAGTTCTGGTGGAGGTTTAACTGTCCTATAATTCTCCTTGGCAAGAGATCTCACCCATGAGGTAGATCCATGATCTTGGACTTTTTCTGAGCATATATTCAGTGGCTATTCATCTCTTGTGTGAGGCATGAACTCCTTCAATGTTCAAAGGTAAGACACCAAGAGGTAAGTTGCTTTATGATGCAGTTCTGTGTGTTCCTAGTTTAGATCTGCTTGAAATTTAATGATTGCATAGATCTGTCATCCTCTTATTTAGATCTGTTAACTAATTGCTCAGATCTATCATAAATTGCTAGATCTATTATTTCTATTGCTCAGATCTGTTATCTATTGTTAGATCTACTATCTACTTGATTAGATCTGCTATCTAATGTTAAAACTGATCTATCTAGCTGACTAAGAAAAGTTTTTCTAATCATTGCTTATGAACAGAATTCTAGATCTGAACATAGTATACACTCAGAAATAAGTTTGATGGTTTAAGCCTACTTGCTGTTTCACTTTCTGTCTTGGTCTGATTTAACTATCCAGAATTAAATAGTTCAGTTCTAAAGTTTTCACCTAGTTAAGACCTTTGTTGTTCTATCTAACAGAATTTAAAAGGACATTAATTTTTCTGTTTTACTTCTCTAATTCTAATAATATTGGCACTATTCTTGGGGATAAAGTCCATTTCCCGGAAGGCATTTGTAGATCAACTACAACTTTGGATGAGGGTGGATTCTTGAAGATCTATTCTCATACTGGTAACTCCATGGAAGAACAAAGACTTTGTTCTTTGCAGATTTTGAAGACAATGTGCTTGTAGCGTGAACCAAGCATCATTGTGAAGGAATCCAAGTACACCTTGGCGACTCCACGAATCTCTATTTTGATAAGGTAGGAAGTTGCATTTGTTATCAAATTTGAGCTCTCATGTTGAAGAATTGTATGTGATTAAAAATGGCTCCACGGGAATTTCATGAGCAATATAGTGCTATTGATGTCAAGAGGATTCCTGGGTACCCAAATCAGTATTCTCCGAAATGGTTAGAAGATCTTCCGAAATTTGATGGCGATCATTTTTGGCCATTTCTCATGTTGTAAAAGTCTTGAAATACACTTCAAAAATCAACGTGATGCATGAGGATGTGTTGATGAGATTATTTGCTTACTCTCTGGAATGAAAACAAAAGGATTGGGTTATATATTCTTGCAATCCAAGGAGTATATCTTCTATTGCAGATTTCATTGAAATTTTTCTCAACCATTGGGGCCCTATATTTCACAGCTATGAAGACACTATTCAGGATCTTGCAACAGCCCTACAAGAAGAAGAAGCTCCTCCTGATCATGTTGAAGATGTTGAAGCCAGCACCAGAGAAGGCAGCCTAGATTTGAGAGACCATCGGTCGTCAGCCCCAAATTCCAGCTCCGATGCAGATATGTTATCTTGTGAGAAGCCTAACCCTATAACAGAACAAAAGTTCTGCAGACTTCAATGAAAATTCAAGTGAAAACCATCAGCATGAAAAATATGATACAGATACAGAAATTTGTGATGGGGGTTTGTCATATGATGGTGTTGTTCCTCCAGAAGATCAGTTTGATAACAGAGAGATAGGCCACCTTCATGAAGTCAAGAGAAACAGTGATCATTTTCATGAGTTCAAAGTTTCTCCTGAAGCTGAAGGAGAGGACTGCCCTATGAGTGATAACGCCATTAGGTTGCAGACGAACAATTTCAGATCATGTGGCATATTTTCAAGATTCCACCATTTTTTATATTGATGATGAAGCGGCCAATGAGAGGGACAGTCCAGATTCACGAGAAGACCAAGTTTCAACCTCTAATTCCAGAATCCATGCAGATGGGACCAATTTGTGAGCAGGCTATGGTTGTTTCCAGCCACATATCAGATCCTATGATGTCATGAAAGAGACTAGTGATGACTGTGAGAAGAGTGGGATTTCCTCCATCGATATAGAAACCTGCAAGGCCATCATAAAATGATATGATCTCTATCCTAGGAAGCCAGTCCAATGGCCGAGAGATTGTGGATGTTGGTGGTATAGATGACTGCATTCCTGAGAATGAAAAATACACCAACGGTCATTAATTGGAGGTGTCTTGAAGTTCAAAAAATGATCCTTCATGTCTCTGATTTTATTAGAGGCAGAGCTATAGGAACAATTGATGATAAACTCGCCAATTCAAATTTGCACCCAGAATTTGGACAAGGCAATGACCTCTGTTGCTAAGAGTTAATGCAAATGGAGATGACAATCATGACCTTCCTATTTTTCTGGGGACTGGGACCAGGGATGTTGAATAGTCTTATGAGGTTGAAAATGTATGTCGTTATTACCATAAGTCTGTGGACAATTCACATGAAAGTTATGAGAAGCAGGATACAGCTTTGGAAACTTTAAATGTTGATGATTATAGTTCTAGTTTTGCTGAGAACGAAAACCCTATCACGACGGTCATCACTGAGTTCAAAGGTGAACAGTTTCCTAAGGTAAAGGAAGTAATTCTTGATTGGCCTGCTTGTGCAGATATCAAGTATCAAAACCCTTGGTTTAGATCTACCACTCAGATTCAAGCATCAAAACCAGAAAACCTGCATTCTGTACTTTGATGGTCTTCCTGTTTATGATAATAAGGGCGATAGTGATGAAGAGACTGACATTACAATAGGTCTGTTCCATAAACCTAATGAAATACAGACAGATGAACAGGGAGATTATTGCACCAGCATTCATATGAATAGTGGTTCATATGTGCAAGGAAGGCTAGCATAGCATATTAACAGAAACTGCCAATGAAAAGGAGCAGAACAGTCGCATGGAAAATTTAACAAAGCTCTAGATGAGTAGAAGAACCCTTCATAACACACTGCGCAGAACAGAGTGGCCACTTGGTTTGAAACAAAACAGCCACAGAAGTTATATCCTGCATTCTGAAGGGTCCCCTGTCTACGAGATTGATGATGATGCCCAGCCTGGAACTGTCTCTTTGGTTGATCCAGGCACAATTGAGGTTGAGGTTGAAAACTTGAGGACGCTAATGGGCCTGCGGCCTGAAATGTTCGAAGGACATATGCTCAATGTTATCAGAACCGGCAAAACCGGCCGGTCCGACCAGTTTCAGGGCCATTCCGGTCCGGTTCGAGGTTTCAGATCACTTTTTGTCCGATTATGTAATGAACTGGCTGGTTTTGTACGGTGCCGTGCAGAGCAGCTAGGGACCACCAAAACCTAATTAAAAAAAAACAATAAATTTTTCATCCACACTAGTAATTAATGGTAATAATAAATTTGGCCAACTCCATACCGGTTTTTTATGGTGCAGCTAGGGACCACCAAAACCTAATTTAATAAAAAAAAAAACCAATAAATATTTCACCCACCCTAGTATTTAATGGTAATATTAAATTCTTAAAGTATCCTTTTACTTAAATTCTCCACACTACCATTAATTGTTTCAGCATGTTTGAGAGTGGTTCCAACCTCACTGGACTTCATATGGAGAAAGTAGAATTTTAGGTCCGATTCAAAATTCGGCAGACTTGACGACTTTCAGGATTTCAAGATTGGCAGGATGGCATCATTTCCACTGGATTCTATCATGTATGAGGGTATGGAACTGGCATTTAATCCAGAGCACCAAGCCCTCTATGTACCTCGATGTTGGTAGCATTGATTGTTGAACTCTTCTGTCATGACCCTAGTAAAAATGTACCCTTCACTCAAGTAAAATCACTTATCAGTTATCAGGCATGTTAAACTTTTTCTATCTTATTTCAATGCTTAGAGGCTGACACTGATGATGAGGATCCTAATATGGGTAATGATCTTGATAATATGTAATTATTTGTTGGAGCATGGTTTTTTTCGACTCTCGAGGCCATCTAGAGCCTCGTTGTTGATGTATTTTGGTTCAGAGATGGATTGCACTCAGTGCTATTTTGGTTATATGCACGCTTACTTCCTATATAAATGAGAAATTTGCATATTTGTGTCTAAATGGTTTGGATTCATATAGATGCACATGAATATATATGTTTTTTTTCAAAATTTGAATATTTTATGTATTTTTTGGTCGACTGGTTTTTTTGTCCATTTTTTTCCAGCTCCAGTTCCAGTCCGGTTCACATTTTGGGGGTCGACAAGTTTGGTCACCGGTACAGTTCTAATAACATTGCCATTCACTCAAGCAAAATCACTAATTAGGTATGTTAAGCTTTTCCTATCTTATTTTAATGCTTAGAGGGTGATACTGATGATGAGGATCCCAATATAGACAATGATCTTGATGGTATGTATTTATTTGTTGTGGCATGATTTTTTTGGACTTTAGAGGTCTTTTAGAGCCTCTTTGTTGATGTATTTTGGTTCAAAGATGTATTGCAGTCGGTGCTATTTCGGTTATATACACCCGTATTTGCTATATACATGAGAAACTTTGCATATTATATATATGTCTTTTTCCAAAATTTGAATATATTATGTATTTTTGGTCAATTGGTTTTTTGGTCCGGTTCAGGTTTTTGGGGTCAACCGGTTCAATGACCAGCCCAGTTCGGGTTTTTGTGGTCGACAGGTTCGAGGACTGGTCCGGTTCTAATAACATTGCATATGCTACGATGTGGAGGTAGATTGGTCAAAACACTCTCTCCGGGAGCATACTCACCCCAGATATGAGATTTCAAAACTTGCCCTAACGCTTCCAACATACCCGAAGCTTGATTTGAACCTAATCTATATGAGAATTCATGAAGACAAGGTTATGTGTCTCAAAGCAAAGTCCCTAGGAGAGAAAACTACATCTTCAATCTCAAATGATTGTTATGAAGTGATTTGGTTTGCAAAAATACCCCCTCGATTCGGTGCTAGTGGGTTATCTCTGAAAAAACCTAAGGTTGTGGTAAACACATATGTCGCCACACTAAAGGGTGACCAAGAGCAGAAAACAATCTATGTTGCAGCGACCATCGACAGTTCTCAATATCTTTAAAGGAAAAACAGTTTGTGTTTTCTCTATTAATATAAACACAAGCTTCCTACTTGCAAATTAAATTCAATGATCCATATATGTATCTTCGAATAGAGCCAACACACAACTATTGGTACAATAAGATACACATGAGAGAGAGACATAGGGAGAAGGTTTTTTTATTAACATGAGTCGTTGATACAATGAGGCAAAAATGCATTTTATTCATACAATAGGCACTTGTGCTACCTCATAGTCCTCACTACCATCACTTAACACTAATAACATGTTATTGACCTTTAGTTGATCACTTAAAATATATCTAACCTTTACTACATACATTCAGACTCCTAAGTTCCTAACGACACTTAACTGAGTGTTATTACTCTAACACCCTGTTACCCGTCATTTCTTATGAGGCCTACACTAGTGAATTTTTTCACTACTCTTGTGAATTTTATCACAAAGGAAAGTTCTACAGGTTGATGGAGCTTTGAATGGCCTAGGGTTTTCGGTTTTATTTGGTGCCTTGGTTGATATTTGATGACATGGATGATGATGTGTTAGATGCTTTGATGATGTTTTGCTTGGTACACTTGCTTATCATGAAGAAAAGTCATTGCACTTGATGATCTAGCTTTTACATAGGTTAGAAGTGGTAAGTACATGATGACACTTACCTCCCTTTATGGAACAACCTAGCACCTATGGGCATGTTTGACATTGTATTAACATCTTCATTTGATTGGTTCATGATGGTGTAGAGTGCTTGGCATCCTCCCCTTGCTATCACTTGTTTTCATGTTCATTTGGGTTGACTAGACATGGTCTAAGCATGATTGAAGCTTTAGTTCAAGAACGCCCCAGGTCTCATGCATGATAACGATGTGTAAATGGATGGCTTATGATGTGAAGCACGGTTTCATGTAGAGCGCTCCCCTTCTTTGGCTCACATGTGGAGGCATATACACACTTGTCATACACTTGATGCATATTTTGCTTGAGGTCGTCCCCCTTTTTGATGAGTTGTTTGATCACTTGAATGACTTGGCATATGGTTGAAACTTGATGGTGATACATGGCTTATCAGACTCATTCTTTCTTGGATCTAGCATTTGCACACATGTTGAGGGATAGTCTTATGTTATTGGTTGATGATGGGCTGACCCCTCCCTTCATGGAGCTAGTTGAGAATTGATGTCTTTTTCATGGATCCACTCTCTTAGCACTTGTTTTGAGGAGGACTTCCACCTTGGAAGACTATGTATTGCACATTCTTTTATGTGGTTGAGGAGGACATCCATCTTTGAAATGCCACACGTCCTCTTGAGGTGGTTGTTTGCACTTATATCTATACATTATTATTTAGGTCATCCACCCTTGAGGGCTCGTTGGTTACATTACCCACGATCATTGATAGAGCACTCCACCTATTGAGGCCTCTTTTCACACCTTTGCACATACTTATTGGAGGGCATCTAACTGATGATGCCACACATGCCATCTTGTGAGGGTTCCCACTTTGTCTTTGCATGATTTGAGAAGAACGTCTCACTTCGAAGAGGTACTTATCGACTATTGGAGAGATTTTATTGATCATTGCAATCTTTCCCATACCATTGATGAGAACGTTTCACATAGGAAGAAATCTAAGAGGTTCCAAACCAAAGATCTAGGGTCTCATCGCATATTTTGAGGGCAGTCGAGCTTCAGGAGTCGTTATCTTTTGATAGAGTGCCCAGATTTTTCCTGAATCAGTGCCATTAGATGCAAAGAGTCCGCAAGATTTTCAAAATGTGGTCATAATAGAAATTTCGACAAAAATTGACGCAATTGTGGCAAAACAGAGGCAGAGTACATGGCAGCCAGTAATGCTAGTTGTGAGGCCATCTAGCATCGCAAGTTATTTGCAGTATTGTTTGATCAAGAGTTGAAACCTAAATTCATTTATTGTGATAATGAGAGTTGTATCAAACTATCTGAGAATCCATCATTTCATGACAAGTCCAACCACATAAGCTCCAAGTCTACTTCAAGCTAAGCATCATACAAAGCTCTAAGACACCTCTATTGTTCTAGCACTCCATGTTCTTGCTTTAGGGTTTACATCACATAAACAAAAGGTCTTCTTCTCTTGCATCACACAAGTCTTAAGACCTAAGCTCATCCCTAGAGGTGGCATTCATCTTCATGTTTCCTTTAGGGTTCATATCACAAACCCTAGAAGACTTATCCAAGACAATTACAAAGACAGAATAAGTACATCAAAAGTAATGGCAAAGGCTCTTTCCTCCTTCTATAGAATAGGTGAGGAGACCAACATAAAAACATGAACTAGGTCCGCACAAGTAACCCTAGACCTATGTCAACAAGGCAACCCCACATGAAGCGCTCTACAATACAAGGATGACAAGTGTCACACTAGGATCTACCTAGCCCAAAGGTGGTGCAACTGCACCCTCCAAACTGTAACAACCCTAGTTAAATGATTGATTAAGGTTTATCAAGTATAATTAATTAGATAATTAATTGTCCTAATATGTTTTAGTTCAACAATGATTATTCTTAATAAAGTTAATTAATTAATTATTTATTAATTAATTGTTTATATATGTTGATTGATTGCTTAATTAATTAATTGACTCATTAAAGGTTTGAGTAATGAATTAAGAGCTTAATAAATTTTAAATTATTTTATAAGACTTTACGTATGCAGGGAGGGAATGGAGCATTTAGTGGAAGGATAAGGTAATAAAGGAATCGGATAAGGTAATAAAGGAATAGGATAAGGTTATTAATGGGGGATAGGGAGTCGGTGAATGGGGGAAGATATGACAGGGAAGAGTCCGACAGGGAGATTATTGAAATTTAGGTTTAATTGTATGAATTTTATTAGGCTTACTTAAATATAGGTTCCTACACAAACATGATGCCCCTTGGTCCCAATGCCCCACCTCCAAGATGGTGAATTACCCAACAAGCTATGAGTTCAATGGTCCATCTTACATGGTGGTTCGTTCTCCAAGTGTCCTTGTGCAAGGTGTTCCTCCTCTCACTATGTGCCACATGTCCTCTTATGCCCAACACTCCTCAACATGTGTGTCAAGGTAGTTATTGGCTCCAATTCTTCTCCTCAACATGTGTCTAGGTCCACAACCAACCTCCATGAAGTATGCTCCTCAACCCAAGCATCATCAAGTCAAGTATCCAACATCCAAGGTGTATGTCAATTGGTCCCATGCTCTTCAAGCTAAGTGCCTAGCACCTATCCTCCTTGGTAGATACCTCCCCTAATCAAGCAACCAACTCCCCTTTTGTGTACCCAATGAGTTAGTCATCATGCCACATCAAATAACAACCTCCTAGGTAAGTGCATTATGCTAGCACTCTATCCAAGGTCAAGCATCTTCTGACATTGAGCCATACATATGTCCATCAACCATCACCAAGGGACTAGGAGACCCAACGCTCTCCTAGCTAGGTAAAAACACTTTCGAAAACCCCAAAACTAACAATTACAACTCCTAACAACACTTTGAGAGTTATTACTCTAACAACAACAAATGAGAACAAACATGGTAAAATACCCTAACTTACCCTTCAATAAAAACCCGATTTAATGACTTCTTATGCCTAGAGGCCCTTTGAAAATTTCATATAGCATTAGGAATGGATATTCAAAAATTAATCAAAATTTAGCATGAGCACTCGAAAGACTTTGCACGGTCACAACACAACTTGCAAAGGGCATTGAAGAAGATATATTAGCAAATAACAGATTTCCCTTTAGATCGTGAGCATCCCATGAATATTTATTCATGATTGTAACAAGCTATACTCTATATAATCATTAAAGAAAAATTTTGACTAGATTAGTAGGTAGTAATGTTTTATTTGAAAAGTCATCTCTAAGTCTTATCGTGACCTGAATCCACTCTTGACTCTTTGGCCATGCCAAGTCAAGCATTGAACCAAAGTCTAGTAGCATTGACTGATACAAATTCCTAAATCTCATTCTCTTCTAATAGAGTAAAGATTGAAGTGGTTAAACTTAATGGTTGGGCACCCTTCTGGTCATCTACAATTGCCTTGACAAAACATCAACTGACAATGAACTCAAGTATCTTAACGTGAACAGAAACATTATTGTTTGCTGTGCCCAAAAACATGCCAACTGTCAACTAAATCAGAATTTTTCATTATGATTTGAATGCATACAGCAAAATAGTTATCACAATCGTGTTCTTTAGTTAGTTTTTATGATAGGAGATCCCCTTTTCAGAGGGAAGGAAACTCAAAGGATGCATCACCTAGAAACATCATATGCCTCTTACAACTTTTAACTCTTTGATGGAGTGCTGACTAATTCTGCAGAAAACAGACACGACTTCTTCTGCTTGAAGAGCAGATATGGCATTTCCCCCACTCCACCTAAAAAGGTCATCCAACAACTTTGGATGGAGCATGAGCATCCAAAGATTGGGGCACATATTGAATGGCATCACTAATGTGGCTAGGCTAGGTGTCCTATGAATTAATACCATACACGACTATGCTAGGTCATTTCCTGACCAACCCAACAGGCTAAAAAATAGACAAACACTAGCAATACACCCAAGAAACTAATTAAAATAAAAGATTCCAAAATCATATGGTTTGAATTTACGTAAAAGAAAAAGAGTTGAATATAAAACCCATTCGAGTAAGAAGACACAAGTATTAGGCTCTCAAAGGAAGACCCTGTGCATAACATTTCTAGGTAGAATAAACTTGTCATGGTAAAATTGGCATACATGTGAATATAGAAAATGAAGCCTTGTAATATGCAGAGGAGACATACTCGCATAAAAAGGCATCTGCTTCATCAATAAACAGTAGTAACCCTTTCCTAGATTTTGAAGCCCAATCAAAAAGTTGATGAATTTTTGTGACAGCCTGAGTACCCAATGGGGCTACATCTCCTCCAGTCATCAGTGCATACTCCAACCCCTGTAATATTCACATGACCAACAAACTTAGCTATATATATTAAAATGAGCAAATGGACTAATTTTACTCATACACATCATAGTCTCTCATAAACACCAAAACACTCAATCGGATTCTCACAATATCAATTTTAAGAGCTTTCAAAGTAGATTATCATACAAGAATCCACACATAAAAGTTGTATAATGAAGCTTTCCAATATTGACAACATACGGCAAATTAATTCTGTTTAAATCACAGAGATAGAATATGCAAAGCCTCTAGGATTAGCTCAAGTGGTCTTGAGCCAGACGTGAGATCCCTCCCCGAAAGTTGGGGAGGTCACAGGTTCAACTCTCTTGATCCCCTCAGGATTAGGCTCCGTAATCAGGGCCGACAGTTTACCTGGTTTACTATCCATGGATCATGGGGAAGTACTCAGAGGGTTTTCCACAATGTGTTTTCCTTGGAAAAAAATAAAGAGATAGAATATGCAACTTAGAGAGGACGCATTATGGCACAACAAAGACATCACACAGGTAAAGGTTTTCATACTTGCAGCATACTATAGGACCTCCTTAGTCTTCTCATGATCAAGAAAGAGAAAAGTGAATCACGATCACACTATAAGTCTTCACACTCTAAAAATCTTAAAGACCATGAAAAACACCCCTCCCATGTATGCACAATCTGTCAATGCTAATTTAAACAGCATTCACGGTATACGATCATTGAAGAATTGACACATTAAAAATGGATCCAGATGCTTCACAATATTGCAAATGTGCAGCTGAATATATTCTGTTTGAATCGTAGAACTCAAATACACAACTTAAAAACACTTCACGGCACAACAATGTCAGACATTATACAGATTAAGGTTTTCATATTTGCAGGCCAGTACATGACCTCCTCAGTCTTCTCGTGATCAAGAAACAGAAAAGGAAATGTAAAGATCACAGTCAATGTCTCGACTCTCTACAGAGTCTAGAAATCTTAAATACCATGAAATAACATCATATGTATGCGCACCAACCCTTATCACAGATTTCAAAAAAAATTAAAAACACTTTGCAACTCATTATTTATGAAGAAAACAATATACCGATTTGCGAGCAAGTTCCCTTGCAGCCATGGTCTTTCCTGTCCCGGGGGGTCCATAGAAAAGTATGTTACGGAAAGGAGCCTTATGAGATTTAGTGTTTGCAGTTGCATTGGCAAGTTGTCCAATTCTCTTTTGCAATGAAGGATGAAGGACCACATCACCAAAACCATTGCCATTTTTGGTAGTCTCCCCTCCAGTTGTGTCACGAGCTCTAGAAACAGAACTCAGGTTACGAGAAATTAAGCCTGACCATGGATACTTTCCTCTCGAGGACTCTCGGATCAATGAAGGCTGGCCCAATATTCTATCAACATAACCCCAAACAACCCTGGCACCTTCTCTGCAAATGCAAAAATAAAATACTCATTAGCCTCAACTTCTAAAAAGAACAGCAGGTCATTTTTAATTAGAAATCATAGCTAATCTACCAATACAGAAACTGTGTGATATAAATGACTATATTACAAACAAGGGCAAAATGAGGTGCATCACAGAGATTTACTTCAATTAGCTACTTCAGTAATATCAGTGACTAATTTTCTCGAAAGATCATATTCTATCCCATGAGCCCCTTCATTCTTCAACTCCTATTAACTGCTTTCTTCAATGCAATAAATAAATTATATAGAATATCTGTATTGCTCATAGGTGGAATCAGACAATTTTCCCTTGTTCTAATGTGTTAAATGACAGTCTATAGGCAGTATGGTATAGATCGACCTTAAATCCAGCTGGTTACTAGGTCGTAAAAAAAACTGCTTCTGATGCTGCAAGAGGCTAATGTTGACCACATTTTCCCTTTCGATGACCTTGGGATATTTATTAATTTCCACTAGGCATTCCAATACATCCTGCTAAATTATAAAACCATACACCTTTTCAGAGATATAAGAGAGTTTGCACTTCAGTTTTTAGAGTTGATTTACGTCTCAGAACCTTTATTTTATAATCTCGGGCAAATAAATAAAATGATTGTAAATAACAATGTACTGCATGGTTGCTTCTTTCTTGGCTTGGTTCTTTCTTGTGTTGCTCAAAATGGTATGGCTTTGTAATTCATAAACTGGCTGCCAGAGGGAGGTATCTTACTAAATGAAGTCTTTTCTGAGTTAGTTTGTTGTTACAATTCTTGACAGGTTCAAAACTAGGATCAGGGTTACTGACTGTTATTGACACGTCCTGACTTGAACTCCAAGATCACTGTATATCATCCAACGCCGCTCAGAAACTCCTATGAAATGGGTTTCTGTTTCTTCTATATTGGGATGATAGCATTTTTATCCGAAAACAGAACAGGATAGATTCATATAAGATTAAACAATACAGCAATTAAACTCTGTAGATTTTTAATGACAAAAATCAGCAAGCTAAGCTAATATTCTTTCAAACACTTAGCAACCTAGAGATAACTGTCTTCATAAATTTCAGAAATGCATAAACTCACATTCAGAAATTTCCATAAGCAGCAGTACACATTGCTAAGCATAAATAGCAGCGGAAATAACAGTGGACAGCAACCCATAACACACGGAAATTTAGGCAAATGCCAGGGAAAACCCCAATGTGGGTAAACCCAACGAGAGAGAGAGATCTATTATTCAGCTTCAGGAAAGTACATATCAGCAGCAAAATAACATTTCCAGCCAAGGAAAATACCTCACAGCACCAAATCTGTCCCACAGAAATCCGTCTCGTTTTTCGTGCCAAAACCATACTGCTGTACGGCCTCCTCCGTACCTCGTTTTCTGTGCCCACAGTCAGTTGTACAGACTGTTCTGTACAGCCCAGAAACAACCACAAAAATTCTGAAATCCACCTCAAAAACCATGCCCGAAATGCCCCGATTTCCGTGCCAAATCCGTACGACTGTACAGACTGTACGGATCCATACAGTACGGCCTCCCGCGGCAGAAACATATTTCGGCCCAAAACAGAAAAAAAATATATATATATATTTTCTTGGGATTCATGCCCTCTTTGCTGCTCACTTTCCTCTTTCAAGCTTACTCAGAAAATCTCTCTAACTCAACTCCTCTCGTCTTCTCGGTGTCTTCTCAACTTGTCTTGCACACTACCCAATACATTCTTTTATAATCTAAAAATGACATTTTCCCCCCAAAGTGTCTTTTCACCTTCCCCAACCCTAGATCCAAAGGGCAAAATTAGATCTTGCCTTTTTCAAGATCAAGGGTCATGATCCATTCCCTCCAAACTGTCTCATTTAAATTAAAGTGATTTTCACTTTATTACATAAGTGCTTTATGAAAATAAAGTCACTTTAAAAATATAAGGTACACTTTATTAAAAAGTCAATTTAATAAAAGAACCACTTAAAACAACTTTATAAAAACTATTACAAAGTTAAGTGCCTGGTAGTGTAAACATTAAGGTAACATCCGCATTCAACACAAAACATGCAAAGTACCTCCCGAGCTAAAAAACTAACACTCCCTCTTAGCGAGGGATGTACTCGCTGCCATCTCCATCATCTGGTCCCATCACACTGTGCTCTGTAGGAGCTCCCTCTGAACCTGGAGCCATCTGCAACACCTGCACAGAACTTGAACTAGATCTTCTCCTGGCAACCTCCCGGAACCCTGAGCTCACTTCATCTTGAGCATCGGTTCGATCAACCTAGTTGAGCCTTCTGCCAATGCTTAGAAGAGACTCGCTCTCTTCTCTCGGAATGCAAGACTGATACCTTGGTGCCACCGCAGTCTCAGAAGCCTCCTCGCGCTCCTCATCCAATGTTGAATCATACATCAAAGGTTGTCCTCTCAACATATACAACCTATTCACCTGGTTATCGATCAGCTGCAGCTCTACCGGGTCCACTCCCTGCCTGTAGATAAAGACATGTTCCCTCTTGAACAATACGCAATATCCTACATCCTCCAAGGCTGAGACTGAGAGCAAGTTAACCCTCAACCCTGGAACAAAGAGAACTCCATCAAGCTCCAAGAATTCCCCAAACTCGAGTTGGAATCTGACATTCCCAACTCCACGTACAGCTCTCGCCATACCACCTTCATTTACCACCTGTCGACCAAAACCAATCTCTGTGAAATCTAGGAATACTTGTCAAATTCCCGTCATGTGGCTAGAGGCTCCACTATCCACAATCCATCTGACATCACCTCTGAATCCTCCGCTGTCAACACTGGAAACTAGGGTCACCAAAGAAAATTCCCTATCAAACTTTGAAGCAAAGTCCTCCATGGCTACTGTAGCAGTTGTCTCAGGCCCCTCTGACTCCTTCTTCTTCTTCCTCTCAGGACAATGAGAGGCAAGGTGCCCCAACTGGTTAAAACAATCACATCTGACTTTACTCAAGTCCCTTCTGAAACTTCCTTTTTTCTTGCTCTTTGCCACAAGAGCAACATTTTCATCAGCTCTGTCTGTCTTCTGTTCACCGCTCTGAGATCTTTCTCAGATCTCCTCCTAAGTGAAATCATCCCACAGTCTGCTCCAATCTGGTAGAATGGTCACATCCCACCACGCACTTCACGAAGACTTCCCATTCTTTGGTGAAGCCATTTAAGGCTATCCTCACCAACTCAGAATCCGTAATGACCTCTCCAACAGCTGTCAGCTCGTCTTTAACTTGAACCACCCGGGTAAGATAAGAAGAGACACTCTCCTCCTTACCCATCTTGGTATCATGCAACTTAAACTTCAAGGCCATCTTCCGGTTCTCGTTCTTCACCTCGAACAAGTTTTTAAGTGCATCCCACATCTCCTTGGCAGTCTTTTTCTCAGCCAAGTGTGGGATAAGATGATCCTTCACCCCATCCAGAATAATCCTCTGAGCTTTGGCTTCCTTGGTCTCATGCAAGTCCAAAGCAACAGGATGTTTTGTCGGGGCTGCTACAACAGAGCTGACATAATTATAAATTTTGTTCTCCTTGAGAACGGTTGATAGTCGGACCTTCCACTGCAAATAGTTGGAAATGCCATCCAACGGATCCTGATATCTAATGCTTGCAGCCATATTCCCTGTCACACAAGGAAAACAATCACACCCTTTTGCCCAAAAGTCACACTGCCCATTGTCACTCAGAGTCGAAGCTCTGATACCATGTAGATTTTTAATGACAAAAAACAGCAAGCTAAGATTCTGTCAAACACTTAGCAACCTAGAGATAATTGTCTTCATAAATTTCAGAAATGCATAAACTCACATTCAAAAATTTCCATAAGCAGAAATACACATTGCTAAGCAAAAATAGCAACGGAAATAACACAGTGGACAGCAACCTATAACACACAGAAATTTAGGCAAATGCCAAGGAAAACCCCAATGTGGGGAAACCCAACGAGAGAGAGAGAGAAATCTATTATTCAGCTACAGGAAAGTACATATCAACAGCAAAATAACATTTCCAACCAAGGAAAATACCTCACAGCACCAAATCTGTCCCACAGAAATCTGCCTTGTTTTCTGTGCCAAAACCATACTGTTGTACGGCCTCCTTCGTACCTCGTTTTCCGTGCCCACAGTCAGCTGTACGAACTGTTCCGTACGGCCCAGAAACAACCACAAAAATTCTGAAATCCACCTCAAAAATCGTGCCCAAAATGCCTCGATTTCCATGCCAAATTCGTACGGTTGTATGGACTGTACGGAATCGTACGAATCCGTACAGTACGCCCTCCCACAGCAGAAAAATATTTTGGCCCAAAACATCAAAAAAAAACTTGGGATTCGTGCCCTCCTTCCTTGGAAAACATGCCCTCTTTGTTGCTCACTTTCCTCTCTCAAGCTTACTCAGAAAATCTCTCTAACTCAACTCCTCTCGTCTTCTCGGTGTCTTCTCAACTTGTCTTGCACACTACCCAATACATTCTTTTATAATCTGAAAATGACATTTTCCCCCCAAAGTGTCTTTTCACCTTCCCCAGCCCTAGATCCAAAGGCCAAGATTAGATCTTGCCTTTTTCAAGATCAAGGGTCATGATCCATTCCCTCCAAACTGTCTCATTTAAATTAAAGTGATTTTCACTTTATTACATAAGTGCTTTATGGAAATAAAGTCACTTTAAAAATAGAAGGTACACTTTATTAAAAAGTCACTTTATTAAAAAGTCACTTTAATAAAAGAACCACTTAAAACAACTTTATGAAAACTATTACAAAGTTAAGTGCCTGGTAGTGTAACATTAAGGTAACATCCGCATTCAAGACAAAACATGTGAAGTACCTCCCGAGCTAAAAAGCTAACAAATTCACCAGCTCCACCAATTACATTGCAGTGGCTACAATATATAGCCTGATGACACCTCAATCAAATGACTATTCCCAGGTTTCTAGTAATAAGAAGCACAGCCTAATATCTTGGACACGACAAGAATCCACCGTTGTCATTATTGAGCCTCTTATCTTATTAAACTAATACACCCCCCTAAAGACTAAACCGGATACAATTCCAAGTTTATTTGTAAACTTGACATACTTATCACTACCAAGTGGTTTGGTCATTATGTCTTCATTACCAACCAATAATAAAGACAAATGTCTTCATTATCAACCAACCGTCTAATGTATTGATGATGAAATTCAATATGCTTAGTTCTGGCATGATAGACTAGGTTCTTCACCATCTTGAGAACATTCTGATAGTCACAGAAAAGTGAGGTTGGCATTGTTTGGTCAAGTTGAAGATCAACAAATACCCTTCGTAACCACATTGCCTCACAACTTATACTAAGGGCTGCCTTGTATTCTGCTTCAGTGGAGGATAAGGCAACTGTAGATTGTAGCTTACTTTGCCATGAAATTACCCTTGAACCAAGAGTAAACACATAATCTATTGTTGACTTCCTTGTATCAACCGATCCGGCCCAATCGGAATCAATATATCCTGAAGTCGACAGAGCTCTAATATAGAATGCCAAAGTCAAGGGTCCTTTCGACATATCAAAGAACTCAATTTGAAGCTTGTCAATGTACCTCTTGAGACTTAGACATGAATCAAGAAAGACAACTTACTACAAAACTTAGATCCAGTCGAGTAGTAATAAGATAAATCAAACTATCTACTAATTGTCGATACAATGACTCACTAATCGGAGTCAGTGTAAGCTGAGAATTTTATCCCAACTTCCATAGGTGTAGATGTAAGATTAATTTCAATCATTTTGAATTTCTCGAAGAGATCTACGACATACTTGACATGTGATACAAAGATGGTATGATCAAATTGCAAAAACTTTACACCTAAACAATTATGAAGCAAGCCTAAATCAGTCATTTCAAAAACAAAACAAATGTAAGATTTCACCTGTTGAACCATGTTGGCATTGCTTTCGGTGATGGAAAGATCATCGACATAGACAATTAGGATCRTGATGTCATTGCCATTGTTATCAATATAAAGAGTGGGTTCAAAATAGCTTTTTCTGAATCGAAAATCTCTAARAGACTGATCAAGTTTTAAATACCAAGCTCATGGCGCATATTTGAGCCCATACAAGGACTTTACTGATAGACAAACAAGTTGTTTTTTTCCAGGAACCTGAAATCTTTGTGGATGACCATGTAAACCTCCTCATCCAAGTCTCCATTCAAGAAGGCAATTTTAACATCCATCTGAYATACCTTCCATCCAAAATGAGCAGCAATAGAGATAACCAGCCAAAAGGTTACCATCTTTACAGTTGGGGTAAAAGTTTCTTCATAGTCTACCCCTTCCTCCTATGCATATCCTTTTGCAACAATACAATCTTAGTATTTATCCAAAGAACAATCTGATTTATATTTGACTTTAAAAATACATTTACAACCAATGGATTTCTTTCCTAGAAGTAATGGTGACAACACCCAAGTGGCATTTTTCATTAAGACATCATATTCCACCTTTATGGCAACTTCCCATTTAGGTATTCCATTAGCTTCTTCAAATGTGCTAGGCTCAAATACCTACGAAACAGAAAACGTCAGAGTAAAATTTACCTTGGCAAAATTTGTTGCCCCGCTCACATAGAACTACCTTCTATTTCCTTGGGCAATTTATTTTCCCAAACATCATACATCGTATTATAGTACCACTTCGGTCTCTGGTGTTGCCATTCCTGATTTCGCTATAAAGGATGAGAATCCCTCTCTTCTTCACTAGATCCCTCCCTGGAATTTGACGACTCTAATGCTTCCGACTCTAAGCCCTGGTTGATTTCAACATCGGGACTTGTTCTTGAATCAGCAATAGTTTCCCATACACTACTATATATAGCTTTACCATTATCAGAGAAGAATAGTATTTTCTCATGTACAACAACATCTCTATTAATCACAATTTTGTTTGTGGAGACATCTAGTAGTCAATATGCTTTACATTGTTCACTGTAGCCAGAAAAGATATATACCTTGCTTTTTGCATCTAAGTTACGTCTCTTTTCCTTAGGAATATGTGCAAAAGCAATACAACCAAAAACACGGAAATTACTTATAGAAGGTTTTATGCATGACCATGAATCCTCAGGAGTAATATTCTGCAAAGCTTTACAAGGACTTCTATTAAGAATGTAGACCACAGTATTTACTACTTTTCCCTAGTATCGATACGATATATTCTGGATGTGTACCATGCACCTTTCCATCTCCATAACTATCCTATTCCTCCATTCAACGACTTCAGTTTGTTGTGGAGTGTATGGAGTGGTATACTACTTATGTATACCTTCCCTCTTGCAAAAGTCCTTGAACTAGGTTGAAACAAACTCACCTCCATTATTAGATCTAAACGCTTTGACATGATTACCTGTTTGTTTCTCTACCAAAGCTTTCCATGCTACAAACTTTGAAAAACAATTTGACTTCTTATTCAAAAAGCAAGCCCACTTTTTCCTTGAAAAGTCATTACCCAATAACAGGAAATACTTTGCTCCAGACATTGTGGGTGTCTTCATTGAACCATGCAGATTAACATGTACTAGGTTCAAAACTCCTTTGGCTCACCATGCTTTATCAATATCAAATGAATGTCGATGGTGTTTTCCCATCTAATAGCTTGTGCATACATTCTAACATTCCTGAACGAATGGAAGACCATCCACTATATTAGTCTTACTAAGTACAGATAAATAATCATATCTTAGATGTCCATACCTTTCATGCCAAAGTGCATTGGTATTCTCTACTGCAACTAGTGCATGTGTTTTTGGTTGTCTTTAGATCAACAAGTTTATACAACCCGTTCTCACCAATACCAACAGCAATCACCTTGTTATCATGAAGAGAAGAAACCATACATTTGTTTACTTGAAAATTTACACAAAGATTAGGATTTTTAGTTATCTCACGAATACACAAAAGATTTTTTTTCATGTTAGGAACATATCAAACATTCTTAAAAGTATAACTTAAAGTATGGTTCAATCTAATACAAACATCCCCACAACCTCTAATATAGTAAGTCCAATCATCACCCAAAGAAACGAGTTCACTGTGGCCCTTATCTTCAATAAAATATACATACTAGTCTTTGTGACATGTAATGGCGAGATGCACCTAAATCGAAATACCAAGTTCTAGACTTGGTTCATTGATTTTGTGATGCCACAAATGCAAAATCACCTACTACTTCTTCTTCATCTCCTTCAACAACATTTGCATATCTTGATTTCTTTTGACCACTTGCCAAGTCATGTGGTCTTTTCTAGCAATCTCTCTTGAAGTGTCTAGGCTTATTACAGTAATAACATTTGAATTTAGATCTCTTGGATGCACTACTAGCATTGATCTATCTGTCTTTGCCTTTGAACCATGCACTAAATGCACTCACTATAGTGAATGAGGTTGATATTTCACTATGATCTAGCCTCCTTTCCTTCTACAGAAGAAATGTTGATAACTTGTCAAACTTAAGTGTTTTAGTTTCCCCAAGCAGATGCAATGACTCAACAAATGAATTGAAGGAGGGCGGCAAGCTTCGCATCACCAAAGCAACCATGTCTTCATCATCTATTAGCTTCTCAATAGCAAACAATTGATCACTAAAATCCTTCAGCTACAACAGATATTCAAAGACTGATGTTCCTTGTAGCTTGTTGGAAAACAAAAGATTTTTCAAATATAATGCTTGCCCAACTTCTAATGCTTGATACTCGTTTTTTAGATTTGTCCACAATATAGATGCTATAGTAGCATTTCTTACTTCTAAAACTAATGTGTCAACCAATGTTGCACTTATCGTTATTGGGAATTTATTCATCGGGGGTCCAAAATTGAAATTATCGAAAATATCGGGGTAAATATCGGAAATTATTAGGAAAGTTCAAAAATACAAAAATAATCATTTTTTACATTTTTTTAAACTTCTAAAGACACATCAACATCAAACAAACACGTTGTCACAGAAATATGAAAATAAAACTGCAATATAATATGTATATGATGTCAAGTGGTCCATCAAACATTGATACCGAAATATGACATTTGTCTCGACTCTTGAGTCATAAGTCCTGAGTTATGACAAGGTAATACAAAATCACATCAAAACGAAAATAAATGTATCTCATGAGATGATCATCATGAGGCATCTAGATTCTAGATACTATAAGCATAATCATAGTGCACAAAGAAGGCATGGTCGAGGATTAGGTTTCCCCTACCCCTGAGAAGCTTGTTGTTCCCATGTGGTTCCTCAATTCTTCCCTCTGATTTTTCTTCCTAGTAATATCAAGAATTGAGTTCTTTGCAACAAGGGCAACATCTAGGGTGGTTGCAAGGAAAATTTCCACTTCATGCCCTAGGACTTTGGCAAGGTGGTATTTTAATCAATTGATTCTGCCATACATTTCCTTTCCACATATCTTGCAACTAAGCTTTGTTTTATTACCCATTGGTTCACCGTACTCCCACGTTGGATCCATTTTGTTGAGCACTGATTAAATCTTTAAAATTTAAACCTATGGCACAAAAAACAAATGGGGAAATTCAAAATCCAGATCCACAAATTTCAAAACACTTAAAGAATGTTGCAATTAAACTATCATACTTGCATAAGTGTTTAATCTCTTGTTAAAAAATGGCAAAAAGAGGCAAATCTAATGGACATTGAAAACCCTATACTAAATCTTGAAAAAGAAAGAAAAGAAAGGCATCAATTTTTCTACATACCTAGGAATATGGATATGGTAGATTAGACTAGATCCCCACTCCACAAATGCATAGTTGATGGCAATGAAAACTATGGATTTCCCCTTGTTTGCTTGATGGAAAATGATCACAATACCCTAAGAGCTCAATCCCCGTAGGCACCGTTTGCAAAATGAGAGAAAAAAAACCCGAAATCGCAAGTTAAAGGTGAAAAAACCGGAACAAAATGCAACAGAGCGATAATTTAGTTTGACTCGTGATATTATCGAAAATTATCGCAATAATTTCAAATTATCGTAATTATCGCGATATATTCCAGCGATAATATCGGCAAGATCTTGTTTGGCAATAATATCACGATAAATCCAATATTATCGCAATACGTGCAACATTGGTGTCTACAACTAACAATTTGAGAAGCAATAAAGCTTCTTTATGTCTTTTATCATAGTCTTCAAGATCATTTATTGGTCTTTGTTCTTTATCTAAGATGATTTGATCAAAATCTCGTAACTTGTTAATGGTCAGTATCTTAGGACTCCATAAATTGTAAATCTTTCCGATCAATTTTTCGAACTCCAGAAAGATTAAATGATGTACACATGCCATTTCTAACACAAATCGAACAACAATATTTATAATTCAATGCAAGCTTACCAAAAGGGCCAGTAGCTTTGAATCTCTATGCAGTGAAAAGACAATACTTCCACTCTCCAAATTACGATAGGTTATCAATCCTTCACACATTCGAGTGCATCAATAGATCTTCTCTCACACACTTGTTAGTTGAATACTTTTCCACTCAACATAGTGATTGATCGCCATCAAAGAATTGATCACAAACTCAAACATAAAATATTTCAGTGGCTACATGTCCCACGATCTCTTAGCAACTTCCAGCGATCTTTCCAATCATTGATTTCTTGATTGCTACCCCCAACAAGAAAATGTCTGGCCCCACAAACTCTTGGAAGCATCTAGTGATCCCTACAATTCGTGATCTCCTCAACCACGCTGACCTTTAAACTTTGTCGCGTGTCTAAAGTAAATCCATATACGGCAGATTTAGTTCTCGAAGTCCCAACAGTCTACACAAGCATGGCATCACATCAAATCTCAAGTGTTCTACTCAAGCCTACCTATGGAATTTTCCATATGGCATCTGTAGAAGCTCTGGTTGCTCGACAATACCAAGAGCACTCTGGAAAGTCTGCAAGTGGCGGTCTTCTATACCACATTCAGGTGTCCTTCAACTATAGCGTCCTTCACGAAATGACTGCATCCTTCAACCTAGACGCCAACCTTCTTCTCTGCCAAACAGGGGTGTCCTCAACCAAAGCATGGCTCTAATACCATTTAAGATTAAACAACATGACAATTAAATTCACCAATTTGTCCAATTACATTGCATTGGCTTCAATATATAGCCAGATCACACCTCAAACAAACCACTATTCTCAGATTTATAGTAGATAAGAAATACAGCCTAATATCTTGGACACAACAAGAATCTGTTGTTGTCATTATTGAGCCTCGTATCTTATCAATCTAATAATTCAAAGATTTGCATAATGTCCCCAACTTTCAACTTGAAAAGGAAGAAATCATAAGACTACAGCATTTCGAGAAGAAATCCCAATCATAGAAGACGGATAGAGATGCACAAGTCGGTAACTATTTGCAGAAAATCCCTTAATATATTGAGCTATACCATATGGGCAAATGAACAAACAAATAGAAAAAGGCATGTGTGAAAATTGTTCTTTGTATCATTCAAAAATTCCATCCTAATATCGCATAAGAAATTCCCTCGCCATATCTGATTAAGTCCTGAAAATACCCTCGCACTGAAATACCAGATTAAGATCTATAATGAATTCAAAGCAAAGTGGTGATCTTGAGATTACAATAGAAATGGTTGACAATGATGGCGAAATAAGTGGCGGCAAGTATAATAGTGCTTCAATTTCTCAGTTTTTTTGTTACTTGTCTTTCAGATACAATTAAAAGAAGTGATTGTGGAGTCCTGAAAATTTTAGGTTTGAGAAAAAACTTTTCCCTTCACTTAGCAAAGCAAAAAGTGTACTAGTCTACAGGATGTTGCACCTTGAACAAAAATCCAATGCCAAACCCATCGCTTTTTTATTAGATTTCTGAGCATTAAAAACACATGCCATAGAAGATTTTGAAACTGAATTGTCTGTAAAAAATCAATACAAGCCCCTGTTATTTCATCTCATTTACTCTTATCTACCATCATCAAATCTAATCTTAATTGATTGCAAAGCATTTGCTTCTAACAAGTTTGCATGTGTAGAATTGTATCCTCACTAATTGCAATTTATCCCAGTTGCATGTATTGTGTTCCATCCTCCGACTTTGAGTCTTCATGAAAAAACAACTAAGTTACAGTATTAGAATACGGATACGGATTCGGATATGGATACGGATTCGGATA
>JASDQU010100237.1:140475-188029 GCA_032191745.1 Picea mariana | reverse complement strand
ATATATATATATATATATATATATATATATATATATATATATATATATATATATATTGTGTTTATATTAAAAAAACATGCAGAAAGACAAATTAGCTGCAAAATATATGAAACCATGCATATTTGTACATTAATATAGATAGAAATGGCATTCATAGTACATCAATGATTAATCATTCGAGCATCAGCCATCTAGATTCTAGCAATTACAAACTTACAAACCAACATACAAATTTTTAAGCCATATAATAGAAAGTGCACCATTAATTTATGGAATGAAATAAGTTATCCATAATCCATCAATTGTTAACAATAACATGAATCATGACCAAATAGTTATGTTTACAAAATAGGCCATCTGCACTTAAGTATGAAAAACGAAAGGTCCAAAACATTAAAGTTTAAACTTTAAATTGAGCAAGTTGCTAAATACTATGAATCTATCATCTATAGACTATGACATAAAAAAATAATGAAAAAGGAGAAACATCAAACAACTATCCCATTCTCCTTCCACCACCATGATTGTTGTGTGGGCCTCCTTGTGGTAGTAGTGGAGCCTCCTGAGAAGGACAAAAGTGGTCACGAAATTGTGCAAAAGTAGATGTAGACAGTCGCAGCGGAAGTGAAGATGAAGCCCCTAGTGTTGTACCCAGAGTCATGGACATGGGCACCATGGAAGTGGATGGGGGTGGCATCTCAACATGATCATCATTGCGTCCTCACAGTAATGGGACAACAATCGCAAGTTGTAATGAACATAAACCAAGCTCTCTAACCGGTTCACATTCAAACAGTTTCTTTTGATGCTATGGATGAAATTGTAGGTGCTCCAACACCTCTCTGCAGAAGAAGTGTTCACCATCTATGAAAGCACCCATGTTGCCAAACGTTGCAGTTGTGGGGTAGCACCACCATGCATGTTCCACCACTCGAAAGAATTCAAATTCCCTCAATCTCTAACTGCAAGGTTCGTCCCAAAGGCACCATGGTTAAGGATGGATTGGTTCAATTGTCTCTATATGGTGTCACACTCTTCCTCGTGAGACCAATTGTTTTAATGCTTTCATATAACTAGCTTAAACCTCTGGATCTTGGTGTGGTTTTTTCTTGGACCCACCAGCAGGTGTTGGTGATGAAAGCTATGATACATGGTAGTATTTAGGAGTTAGCACATATGCTAAGGCATGTAGTGGAATATTTAGCATTTCCCATTGTTTTTCCACCTCTGCACGAATATGATTATACAGGTTGACATCTCTAGGCTCAACAATGTCTTCAATCTACCCCAACATGCTATCCATTTGTCCATACACCTCCCCAATGATTGGCAATTTGAATCTGCAAACCTGATCATGTTATAAATTGACTTAGTGAATTGCAAACATACCGAACCTGTGACCAAAACTAACTATCAAGAACTGTCTCGTTCACTACATCAGCACATTCTCTATCAGTGCTCAATTCATCCCATGCATCGCTCATCAACATAGCACCCAAAGCTTGTCTCACCTTCAATAGGCGCCTAAAGGTGAGGTAATAGTTACCAAATCTAGTTTTTGCAATCTCAAGTTGCTGCAACCTAGAGTAAGTGTCATAAAAGTAATTGACCCTTGTATGACATGTAATAAATTTGATGAGTTTCTTCCCTCTTTTGTACAAGTCATTAATCCATCCACATTCTCTATGCTTGACAATATCATGCATCAAAAGGTTCAAGGTGTGCACCAAACACCCAAACCAAAAGATGTGTGGATAGATCCACTCAATGATTTTACCTGCTCCCTTACACAATTTGTTGCATTATCAGTGATCACTTGAATCACATTAGAAGCACCAACATTATTAATTGTTTGCAAGAGGAGATCTGAAATGTTTAGAGAAGATGCAATAATTGTAGAGGAGTCATATGCTACAAGAAACACAACACCGGTAGCAGAAACACCAAGAACATTGATCAAATGTTGGTTTCTAACATTTGTCCGACCATCTGATACAATGGATACACCAAAGTCCCCCCAATAATCTATAAACCGTGTTAGATCTCTTTGAACGTTTGCTCTTTCCCTGTCAAGTGACACAGTTATGGCTTTCTCATAGGAGGGGCTCTTGTATCCTTTGGGGGATTCATTGATTCCCTTGACAAGATCATGCCAATAGGGGGAGCGAAGCACATTGAATGGGATACCACAAGCATAGAGAAGTCGGACCACTTTTGTATCCACCTCATCCGTACCTCCAATATCACGGAAATCTACTATTTTTCTTCTAGATCCAAAGGTTCAAGAACCATGAGATGGAGATGTGTTGCCACCAAATTTAGATGAGGCATCGGAGTGAAGCTTTTGTTTTTTACCATGCTTTCTTTGTGCAGCTTTCTCTCTCTTCCTTGGACATCTTAGGGCAAACTGTGATCCCAATGGCCCACTTCTTGTCATCACTATCCATTACACCACAAAGATGCCTCCTCACACGAGTATATGAACCAGTAAAAGGTTTTTTATCATGAAAATCACGAGGACAAAAAAATTTAGCGGTTCCACCACCGCTCCCCTCCTCAACTTTTGTCACAAATTTCCACAAGGGTGTTCATGAAGCTTTGCCACCTTCATTGCCCTCTTCACCCTTTTCATCCTCTACAAACCCTTCACCGTCTTCATATTATGGCTCATCATGAGAATAACCACTATCCTCTTCTTCCCTCTGATGCCTATTCCACACCAAGACCATGAGAACCAAAAAAGGAATGATAAACCAAAAGAAGACCATTTTTCTCAAGTTTTAGATGAACATCCTGCAATGAAATGAGGGAGAAGAAGGAATGGGAAAGAGTAGGAAGGAATGAACATCCCGCTCTCTCCTCCAAGCTCTTACAAATCTGCACTCTCCAAACTCTCCTTTGCTCTCTCCTCCTCTCCAAGCTCAAGCAAACATAGATGAAAGAATGAAACAAATGGAGGGGGAACAGCTCATTTATTCTCCTCCTTTCTTACCACTAAACCCTAAGCCTAGGGTAGGACCTATCACTTTGATAAATTATAAAAAAAAAAAAAGATGTATTTTTTTGGTTATGCGGGGGAGCGTCCGGGTCTCTTGTTGGAGCGCACACAAAGCTTGGTGAAAGCATGTCCAGGGTGTCCTTGGAGCGTGCTCCAAAAATTCTGGAGTGTAGTGCTACCGGATTGGCAAGGAGCAACCGTGAGAAGGCCAGGGCGCACTACAAGATTTTTGGAGCGCGCTCCAAGAGTGGCTCTGTGGGCACTCCAGCTCTAAGCGAGCTTCTGAGCTTCAGAGCAGGGGGGTGCTTTTAGCAACATAGGCAAGGAAATATCATGTACAAACAATATAAATATATTTTTATATTTTTTAAAAAATAAAACTTAAATAGAAATTTTAAAAAATATAAGTTTTTAAATATATAATTTATATTTACATTTGTAATATATAATATCGATATTATGGCTTGATGGGTTAGTTCAAGTAATTGAGTAATATGATTTGCGAGTGGGATCAAATCCTCGGGTTGGTTGCCACTTGATGTCTTTGTCGAGTTAGACGTACTATAGTCTACATCGAAGGTTTATCTCGATTACCACTAATCATCAACAATAAAGTTCTGGGGGTTTCCTGTGCATGAATTACATGGAAAAATATATCATACTTATATTTAATAATTAAAATATAATACTTAAAAATAATAACTAATACAATGCATTAATTATTTTATGAAAGTTAAATTATAAACATAGAATTTATAAGTAATAATTAAGTTATAAATAATAATAATTTAATACATTAATTACTTTATATAAATTAAATAATAAACTTATAATATATGAAAGTTTCATAAAAGTTAAAACATATATATTAAAGTTTATTTATTTTAAATAATAAACTTATAATTTATAAATTATAATATGTACATGATAAAATTACTTTATAAGTTTAATATAAATTAAATTATAAAGTTATAGCATATAAGACAAACTTAGATATTAAAATTTAAAAATTATAAACCATACCATGAGTTCGAATGTGATTTTGGGTTACGAAGGACGGGGCTTAGCGACAGGGAGGACGGGTTTTGCAACATGTCGAAAAAGCACTATGAACAGGAGAACAGATAGCGGCACAGGACACTAGGCGGATGCACTGTCGGCTTCCAGCAAGCAGTCGTCGAATGATAGTGACGGTCTAGGGCACTACCAGTGACCGTTGAGAAGATTATATAACCGTGCAGGAAAATGGTCAACAAGCCCACAAAGAAAGATACATTTCACTCTGTAAAGATTCATTTCGGAGTGGATCCGGATCCATCCCCCGAGGCAGATGGATCCGGTAACATAGCAAAATAACTTAACATCTGTTTTAATCTGATTCGCAGCAGATTTACGATCAACCATGTTAAATCTCTGCAGTATCTTGCATGCATACTTAGTTTGGACATACAGATGTCCTATTTCTGCCATATCTCAATCCTAAACAGTAATGAAGCACTCCTAAACAGTTCATTTCAAAGACTTCACATAGATCAACTTTAAATTCCTCAATCATTCATCCATTATTCCTGTAGTGGTTGAAACTTATAAGATTTCAATCACTACGTCATCCATACCTTTGTTTTTGACATACAAGTTTGGATTTGATGGACTTCTAACAATATAGACTCTGAAGTGATCAGCACTTTTACAAGACTCTAGGAGACTACTTGAGACCATATAGTCCCTTTTTCATTGCACAGGTCATTTCAAAGGCTTCACACAGTTGAACTTTTAATTCCTCAATCATGCATCCATTATTCCTGTAATGACAAGGTGATCAACAAATAAGATTTCAATCCCTGCATCATCCATACCTTTGGTTTTGACATACAAGTTTGGATTTCAAGGGCTTCTAAAACTATCGACTCTGAAGGGATCAGCAATTCTACCAAGCACTAGGTGACTGCTTAAGACTGTATGGTCCTTTTTTCATTGCACGCAAATGCTCATGTATACCGGCATAGCCCCACCCATAAAACTATACTAGCAAGCCCCACCCATGCAAAAACTGAAAAAATAAAATAAAATAACTGGCAATATTAACTTCTTAAAGTAAAAGTTAACATTCTCCTTTATCTTTCCTTTTCTATCATTTTATTTAAATTTTTAACAATACCATTAATAGCTCCAAGATGTTTGAGAGTGACTCCAACTTCATCGGACTCCATATGAAGAATGTAGAATTTCAGATCCCATTCAGAATTCAGCAAACTTAATAATTTTCAGTATTTCAGAACTGGCAGGATTGCAGACTTTCAGGACCAGATTCTATCATGTATGAGAGTAGGGGATTGGCATTTAATCAAGAACACCATGTGCTCTTTGTACCCTGATGTTGGTGGTGTTGATTGTTGAACTCATTTGTCATGACCTTAGTAATAATGTACCCTTCACTCAAGCCAAAAACACTGGTTAAGTAAAGCTTCCTGCCTCATTTTAACACTTGGATTGGCCAATTTCATCAAAATTGGAGGATGTTGACTTGAGCAACAACAGTGTGGATGAACTTGGATCTACAAGAAACACCTAATACTAGTATCGGTGTCCCTGGAGGATAGAGACCAAGGCCAGAGGAGGTAGAGGGCGCTACTGATGATGAGGATTCCATTATAGGGGATGATTTTGATGATATGTAGATATTTGTTGTAGCGTGATGTTTTTTGAACTCTAGAGGCCATTTAGAGCCTTGATATTTATGTATTTTGTTTCAGATATGTACTGCACTCTGTGCTATTTTGTTATATTCACGCTTGCATTCTATATAGATGAGAAAACTTTCGGTTTTGTAATTTGGGGTCAACCTATTCGATTCTGGTTCCAGTTATGATAGCATTGCTCTTGACATCCCACTTGAACTGAGTATCCATGACTAAAATCAATCTAATGATTAATCATATTCATCTTAGCTACAAGTACAAAATTCTCTTTGAAGTCAACAACTTCTTATGCAAAGCCTTTAGCCATGTGTTATGTTCATCAATAGATCCATCTACCTTATACTTTATTTTGTAGACCCAACTGTTAGAAATTTTTTCCTTTGGGTAACTCAACAAGCTCTTACATTTTTTATTGCAATATATTCATCCATTGTTTTCCCACACTTGGTTTCCATGTACCCCTGCAAGTGAACTAGGCCTATGCGGGTTTAAAATTGTCTATTTAAGCAACATTTACTTAATATGAAATTGATTGTTTTTGAGGAGACAATGGTCATATTTAGAACTTAGGACTTAAACTAATAAAAAATGCTCCCTAATAAAGTGATGTAATAATGGGGCATTTAATGTAATCATTAATAGTTAGGTATTTGGGAGTTACATAATGTACTCCTCCTCTCTCCCACTATGTAATAAGACATTACATCGTCTAATGTATGAATCAATCCACTATTTCTCATTCATGTGTATTCATGTCCACACGTGTAAAACCTTTCATGGTATCAGACCTAGAGTGAGGAGATGCCAAGAAAGCCAGTGAAGGAGCTAAGGGACTGTTGTAACTTGTGACTAGAGAAAGCACCAAGGGGCTGTTCACACACATTGGACAGAGGATTTCAAAGTCAAGTTTATTTTAAAATCACATAGGAAAGAGTCCCATAAAGAAGCATTGAGACTGTGTCAAAACTTGTGTGAGAATAGGACAAATCAAGTCTTGTCCAACAACAATCACCATATAGGAACAACAACAATAAACCTATGACAAATTAGAAAATTCGTCAGACTCTCTGTAGACAGGAAAGTGGGGCTGCAGCCGCAGTAATAGAATCGAAAAGGCTGATATTCATGAAGATTGATGGTTGGGCCATCGTAGAAAGGTGATATCTTATCTTAAAAGACAAATGGCACCTGTGTGAGGCCGTGGGAGCCATCGAATAGATGAGCTGCCAAAGAAGAGTCGTCAAACCATGAATATAAGGAGCTAGAGCCTACGTCATATGATTGGTGATGCCTGTTACAGAGATTGTCGCTGAATAAGTTGTTGTGTGATCAAGTAAGTTAAAGTCTACTGACATTTTTTATTGTAAGTCCAAAAAAAAAAGTGTATATATTGAGCAGTTGAATAGGAGAAGCCGCAAAAATACACTGTCGTGTGAAGCCATCACTCTCATTACTAAGTCGCCACAATGATAAGTGAAGAGCTCTAATTATTAAGCCACTACGATGATAAGTGAAGGGATTTGGCATTGGCAAGTGTTGAATTTAATGCAGTTGCAAGAGCCATTCTCTGGAGGATGGAAAAGACCCTAGTTGTAGACTAGGGCCCCCAGCACACTCCTGGGGTTTCTTGGTATGAGACCAAGCAGTGAAAGCCATGGAAAAAGACCCTTGTAAGGTCCCCCAGTAGATGACTGGGGTTCTTGGTCTAGAACCAAGCAAAAAGACCGGTGTGAGGGCCCCCAGTAGATGACTGGGGTTCTTGGTCTAGAACCAAGCAGAAAGACCCTTTTGAGGGCCCCTGGTAGATGACTAGGGTTCTTGGTCTAGAACCAGGCAGAAAGACCCTTGTAAGGGCCCCCAGTAGATGACTGGGGCTCTTGGTCTAGAACCAAGAAGAAAGACCCTTGTGAGGGCCCCCAGTAGATGACTGGGGTTCTTGGTCTTGGACCAAGCAGTAAGTCCCTAGATGTGTCTAGGGCCCCTGGATGTGTTCCAGGAAACCCTTTCTTAATGCATGGGTTGATCCTTGGTCTTTTACCTTGGTGGATAAGACCCTAGATGTGTTCTAGGGCCCCCAGATGTGTTCTGGGGCAACCTGGTTCTTGACCAGGTAGATCTTGGTGTAATACCAAGATGTGTTGATGTGTGATCCTCTTGCTCTCTCCTAGGATGTATCTAGGAGTGTCTATGAAGATGGTCCTGATCACACTATTGATGTACCCCCTTATGCAGTGATGATAAAGTTTATAGGTCACTATGAGACTCGTGTGGACATGTTTTTCCATTATGTAACTCCCCTTGACTTTGTCTTAAAAGGTAACCCCTTGTTGTTTTGCTCTCACTCTTGTTTTTATGTGATGGGGATTTTATTTATGGGATTAGGGTTTTAATTAAATATTAATTGACATATTAATTAATATTTATATTAATTAAATGTCAATAATTAAATATAGTTCTAATTACCCTAACCCCTCTCCCTAACTATAAATTAGACCCTACCCTTTGTATTTTGTGATTGACTTACATTCACACTCTCTCCTCTCTCTCTCTCTTTGTTGCGGCTACCTCAGTGTTTTGTTCTTGTGTTGATGCGGCCTCTTCTGTTGGTGGATCAGATTCTGATCTGAGTTTTGTTTTGGTCTTGAATGCTACTCGACTGTTTGCTAGTGCAAGAGAAACTGAGGTATCTACTTTGAGCAGCCGGAGCTTTCTCTAGTTGGTGCGGCCTTCCTCTTGAGTATCAGTTTCAGATGCTGATGGGTCTTGGTATAGGCTGGCAGCTCGTCCTTAATTTTAGCTGGTGTATAGGGTACATGCGGCCCCTCTTTCTTGACTGCCAGATCTGCTATATACGAGAGTCAGCCCCCTTCTACTTCACAGCCAGGACTGTGCAAGAGTTGCGGCCCCCTTCTACTTGACTGCCAGGACTGTATAGAGAGACACGACCCCTCTATCTATGGCAGTTGTAGCCAGGGCCTCTCCTCTTAGTTGCCGTGTGTTGATTTGAAGCCCCTGTGGGGTCTTTCTTTTGTTGTCCAGATTTCTTATGGAGCCATTGATATTTCAGATCTGAGTCTTTTGTTTGCGTTTGGAGCCATTGATATTTCAGATCTGAGTTTGTTTGCTTATGGAGCCATTGATATTTCAGATCTGAGACTTTTGTTTGCTTATGGAGCCATTGATATTTCAGATCTAAGTTTGCTTGCTTATGAAGCCTTTGATATTTCAGATCTGAGTTGGTTTGCTTATGGAGCCTTTGATATTTCAGATCTGAGTTGGTTTGCTTATGGAGCCATTGGTATTTCAGATCTAAGTTTGTTTGCTTATGGAACCTTTGGTATTTAAGATCTGAGTTTGTATTTGCTTATGAAGCCTTAGATATTTCAGATCTGAGTTTGTCTGCTTATGAAGCCTTTGATATTTCAGATCTGAGTTGGTTTGCTTATGGAGCCATTGGTATTTCAGATCTAAGTTTGTTTGCTTATGGAACCTCTGGTATTTCATATCTGAGTTTGTTTTGCTTATGGAGCCACTTGTTTTTCAGATCTGAGTGCGTTTGCCTAATGGAGGGTTTGTCACTTGTATTCCAGATCTGAGGGTTCTCTAGTGATTGATTTCCTTGTTGTGCTATCATTGTTTATTGGTTTCCTATTGGGGTTATTTGCTTTTATGACTTTTGGATTATTGTTGTTTCCATTGGGGTTTATTATCCATGGCAAAATTGTCCCACGGTTCTTTTGACAGAGATCAAACCCAAGAGGTTTGATCTATGAACCTAAACTTCATCTGAGCATACTTGCAGAGGCATACATCTTCACATGTGACAGGTACACCTCTCATTGATTCTGGAGGTAAGCTATAGTTTATTTTGTACTCAGAAATATTATTTGTTTCAGATCTGTTTATCTTCTATGTTGATCTAGTGAATAGAAAAATTTTTAAAGTACATTGTTTTTCTATTTTCCCTATTTCTAACATGGTATCAAAGCCAGTGTTGCCAGAAGCAGGAGCGAAGCGAGAGCGTCGGAAGCATCATTTTCCAAAAATCCTCGGAAGCGTCCGGGAAGCGTCTATTATATATATATATATATATATATATATATATATATATATATATATATAATTTTTTTATATACATTGCATATATATTCAAAAAAATATGTAGAAAGACAAAATAGCTGCAGAATATATGAAAACATGTATATTTGTACATCAATATAGATAGAAATGGCATCCATACTACATAGTTCATCAATGATTAATCATTCGAGCATCAACCATCTAGATTCTAGATTCTAGCAATTACTAGATTCTAGATTCTAGAGTCCTCCATGTCATAATCATCAAGATTGGCATCACTACCACTGCTCTCTCCTCCAATGACAAAAGAGTTCAACAATCAATGCCACCAACATCGAGGTTCATAAAGGGCTTGGTTCTCTTGCTCATACATGATAGAATCCAATGGAAACATTGCAATCTTTCCATTCTTGAAATCCTAAAAACTATTAAGTCTATTGGATTTTAAATGGGACCTAAAATTCTACTTTCTCCATATGAAGTCCAATGAGGTTGGAACCACTCTCAAACATCCTGAAACAATTAATGGTAATGTTAAAAATTTAAGTAAAAGGATGAAAATGAAAGATAAAGGAGAATGTCACGTCACTTGAAAATGAAAGATAAAGGAGAATGTCAAGTCACTTTTACTTTAAGAATTTAACAATACCATTAATTACTAGGGTGGGTGAAATGGAGGAGGTGGGGACCTCTTTAAATAGCACTAGCAAGGCAAAATAACCCTCAGTTGCACATCAAAACACGTCATTCCCCCTTGGAAGCACGTGGGCCTTCCTCGGAAGCGCATGTGAAGCGCACTTCGGAGGGGGGCACTTCGGAAATGGAAGGAAGCGTGCTCAAGACCCCCGAAGCGTGCTTCCTAAATTTTGAAGCACGCTTCAGCCCGAGCTTCCTGGACGCAACCACCCGGATCGAGCTTTGGGGCTTCGAAGCGGGGGCGACGGAGGGGAAGCTTCCGATAACACTGATCAGAGCATAGGGCATGAAAGGAGCTCAAGAGTTGCAAAGTTGAGCATGCGTAGATCCACTTCTTAGGGTGTACAGATTAGCAAATTCAAGTTGTTATGTTCTTAATTTTTTTAAAGAGAGAGTACGTGTAAGGGCACCTAGTTTCAGTTTTTTATTTTGTTTTCTAAAGGTGGTTATTGTCTTAAGTTGCTACTTTATGTGCTTAGTGGTGGACACATGGAGTGCTATGTGCAGCATGGACCCCTGATCCAAGAAAGGTAGAATGGTTTAGTAAATAACCTTCTTTTAATTCAATGTTATGTTTTGTCATAATAGTTGATTTTATGAGGGATATTCTAGCACTAAGGGATATTGTGTCACTAGTATGTAGGTGCACAGAGATTCATGCAAGAAATGAATTTAATTCAAGTCAAAGTTGTTTTATGATTGTAACTGTAACAATATATCTTCAGTAGTTTAAATCGGTGCAACCTACCTACATGACTCCACCATTGAGATGGAGTGGATTACACACCAAATTCAAGGGTTGACTCTACCTTGAATTACTCTCTATTGTTGGATACTTCCACAACCAGTTATAGCCATTGTTTCCTTCTCTATTGAAAGATATAGGATACCACCAGCCATTGGTTGAACTTGTTGCCCTCATCTTTAATGTACTTTTGATTGTTGAATGTTATCAGTACAAATGTTGTAGTTAAGTCTTAACAGCAAACCTTTAATTATTCAAAGAACAGAATTATAGAATCTCCTCGCATTTGGTCTCTTTAAATTGATTAAGGGGAGAATGATATGTTTTTTCTGCTGAAACATTCATTGGGTACTTAGCCTCAGATGGTTCTGGTTGGAGAAGAGAATAGATGATCTCTGTACTTCTGTTGAATGGTTAAGAATTTGCATTTTTAATCATCCTTAATGAAATTAAATCCACCAGAAAAGCAACCACAATCTCTCTTCTATGGTTCTTGACAGATGGCAATTTTTTTTGGTTTGAGAATAACATTTCAATAGAAGATAGTCATATTTTTCCTTTTCTAATATGGATACCAGGGTGTTGTTTCCAGATTTAGAGTCTGTAGGCTTTGACTCAAAATTTAATTGCCTACAATGTTAATAAACATGTTATTAACATAATATTGTTTAGAAAAGGTCTAAGAGATTGGGCTCAGTCGGGGATAGTGAAAGACTATCTTAATGTACACTTGTGGGATGCAATTTTGGATGCCAAAGTAAACTTGTTTGGATTATTGGTGGAGTGACCAATGTTAGTTGAGAGAGATTTCCTATTAGGAGTATCTGGAGGCTAGTGTTCTTTAATTTTTGGTGGATCCTTGGTTTTCTATTATAGATCGTGTTCAAGACCTTTTTGATCAGTTTTAAGTAACTTTGATCATGAACCAAAACTCTTATAAAAGGAGGCCTGCATAGACTTCTAGCTAGTAGGTCATTTACTTGAACTAATAGTTACTGCATACAAACAGATACCCCAAATAACTTCAGTTGGTGGTAGGCTGCAAAGCACCTGTGTGTCTTCAGCCCAAGCTAGTATCTCAATAAGGCTACTTGTCTTGCAGTTTGTGAGGTCACACGACAGAAGCATAATCTGGTAAAATTTTGACTCAGCTTTTCATATTAAACTTGGTACCAACACCAAGTACATCCTACAGAGATACGACATCAGATCAGAGTCATAGGATTTTATGAGATTCAGAGGGAGCCAGTTGGCACATACAGTGATGTAGACATTTTATGAGACTCAAAGGGAGCAATCCCTGCATGTGAGTTAGACCATGATCTGTAGCAGATGGCAGTATTGAGGTTAAATTTGTGTCTTGTGACTTCTCTCAGAAAGAAGGGATTATCTATGACGAGATCCTTATTTTCATCAGGATCTTTATCGCTCTTGCTGCAGTTTTTGTTTTGGAAAACTTCACCAGATAGATGTTAAGATTGTTCTTCTTAACGGTGAAGTTGAGCAAGAGGCTATCCATGGGAAGAATCCCATAGATTGTAGCAAGCTCCGAGAACTTGGTATTGAAGAATTGACAGTTTCTCTACAGAGTATTGGGTTCACCAAGAGTATTTCAGATCCCAATCTTTATATAAAGATTGTACAGAATCATTATGTTATCTTAGGATGATCTGTTCCTTACAGGAAAGGAAATTTTGATAGCTCGAACTAAGAGGGAGCTTTTCAGCAGAAGTTGAAATGAAAGACTTGGGTCTTTTGCATTATTTTCTGAGCTTCGAGGTGTGGCAGAAACCAGGTGAGATGTTTCTCTCACAAGAGCAAGTATGCAGTTGATATGCTCCGCAGACTTGGCAAGTTGGACTGTAAGTCCATATCCACACCGATGATTTCTAAACTGAAGAAGTTACAAGATCAAGCTACAGTTTCAGATCCGGAAGACCTCTTTGAGTCCTTGATGTATCTTATACATACCATACCAGATATTTATCAAGCAGTGAATGCCCTCATTCAGTTCATGTGTGAACCGAAGCATATTCATATGGTTGTTGTTAAACCTTTTCGGAGATATGTTCGAGAGACTATAGCCTATGGGCTTAGATACACTTCAGTGGAGGAGTAATGCTTCATGGTTATACATATTCAGATTGGATGGGCAGTACAGTGGACCGGAAGAGTACGCAAGTCTGAGGTAGCACGAAGGGTTGACGGCGAAAGTTTCGGAATTGCAGAAAATACTAAAAAAAACCCTAGTTTTTTAGGTGTACGCGGGCTGCAGTGGAAGAAGGTGCGTACGTACGCGGGCTGGCAGTATAACAGGGTGCGTACAGTTGGGAAAAGCCATGAAAACTTGAGGAGATGAAGATGCCAGGTCTCTAGAGTCTGAAAGCAAGCTCCCAGGAAGGTCTACAGTGATCAAGTATAGCAGATCTATCTACAGATTCAAAAGGTGTGTCATATTCTTATGTGTAGTTGGATATTGTTGTCTCCATGAGATATAGTAATGGAGTCGAGATTTTTCCCTAGAGAGGTTATTGGTTGTATGGCACTTACTGTACAAGCCAGATCTACAAAAATACAGTGCTGGTATATTTGATATCTATCATTGGGACATCTTGTTAGTGTTGAGGCACATCTTGTATATCTTAGCATATGGTTAAGGGTTTTTGTCGTACATGGTTGAGAGCTTGTAGTTGTGAAGTGGTTGTGAAGTTGTTGATAGTGTGAGGTTGTATATCAATGAGGGTTTGATGTCTAGTCCATGTAAGGGTTATTATATGTGTTCGTGATTATACACACATGTATGGCACATGACTAGAGAGATATAGGGGAACTTGGTTATGGGATATGTATGAGGATGTATGCATAGGGCACAGCTACAATTTGGACATAGTGTCAGGTTGCAGGTTGATGTGACAGAGGCAGTAAAGGGTCAGAGTTATTCAGGAAGGAGAAAACTCTAGTTTTCAGAAGGCGAACGCAGGTTGCAATATAGACAGGTCGTGTACACACAGGTTGCAGTATAGACATGCCGCGTACATACGTGAGCTCCAACACAAACAGGTCGCGTACCTGTTGGGTTTTTGTTGGTACGGGAAGGTTATACGTGTAGGTTGATCACAGGTTGTTGGTACAGGTTGATCACATGTTGTTGGTACAGGTTGATTACAGGTTGTTGGCACAAATTGGTACAGATTACAGTGGTATATCTCACAGTGACAAGTGTGGTAGTGGTTTCATCATTTCACTTATATTTCAGGGCGGTTGGACGGGGCAAGGATAGGTGGTTGTAGCCAGAGAACATAGGGGGTTGTAGCCTCCTTCTGGTTATAGCCAGAGAATTGGGGAGTTGGAGCTTCCCTCAGGTTGTAGCTTGAAAATATAGGGGGTCAGAGCCTCCTTCCAATTGTAGCTAGAGAACAAAGGAAGTTGGTGCTTCCAATGAATGTAATTCTTAAAGACATAAGAAAAAGCATTTTGTGGTTTTCTCCCACATTGGGTTTCCACATAAAAATATTGGTGTACTAGGTATGTGTACGATTGTTCATTGTTCATGATTTATTTACTCTGCACTTATGAAATGATAATGGTATATTGATCATAAAGATAAATAGCACTACATACTATGGTTAAAAGGATTAAAAATCTCTATTATTGATTCACCCCCCTATCAATAATCCAATGGAGTCAATCTTTGTTTAATGCTTCATCCCTTTCTCCAAGGTGTAGACAAGATTTTGAAATCTGTGCTTCTAAACCTATCAAACAAACTCTTGACATATTTTGTTTGTGAGACAAAAATGTTGTTAAATGTTTGCTAAACTTCAACACCTAGACAGTGATGTAGGAGACCCAAATCAGCCATGTTAAAAGCTTTACTCATATTAGATTTGATCTATTCATTAGTACTTGCCTCACTACCTAAAATAATGATGTCATCTACAAAAATGACTAGTAGAATGATATCATTACCAATACTTTTGACATATAGATTGGAATCTAAAGGACACCGTTGGAACCCATGTTCATCCAAGTACTTGTCAATCTTAAAGTATCATGCCCCTGGTGCCTACTTCAAACCATATAGAACCTTCTTTAGGCTGCAAACAAGATGCTCCTTCCTTGGAACCTAAAACCCATGTGGTTGATACATGTAGACCTCTTCCTCCAAATCTCCATTGAGAAAGGCACTCTTCACATCCATCTAATGGACCTTCCAGCCAAACTATAGTTCCATGGCTATAACTAATTAAATGGTGCTCATATTTATTGTAGGAGCAAAGATCTCCTCATAATAAATGCCCTATCACTGAGAGAACCCTTTTGCGATCAACCATGCCTTGTACTAGTCAAGACTCAAGCGTGCCATATGCCTTGTACTTGACCTTGTATAGCCATTTGCAACCAATGGCTTTATTCTCTAGTGGAAGAGCTTTGAGATCCCAAGTTTGGTTTTCCATCAAACTTTCATGTTCAACTGTCATGGTCTTCTCCCATTCAGTTCTCCCTCTTGCCTCCTCAAACACCTATGGCTCATATACTTCTTGAACATTGGACATCAGAGCAAAGTTAACCATGTTTGGTTGTTGTTTGCTCTTACCTCTCGATGATAGTCCCTCAATCATTTCACTTACCCAAAATCTCCAATGGTGTTGTGCCACCACTTTGGCCTCTTCTTGGGCTCTTCCCCATTAAAGATGTCATCATGATCTAAGATACCTATACTTGCACCAATATCATCAAAATTAGATCTTGAAAACTCCTCACGCTCAAAATCTTCCCCCACTTTCAAGTGGAGTTGCCTAAACCTTGATACCTAAACAAGTTGTTGTTCTGTTATTTTGATCTTTGAAAAAGTCTGGAAGGGTCCAACTTCCTCATCAACTACGACATCTCTATTGAAGCTCAATTAATTGGTGTCAACATCAACCAATCTTTAGGAAGCTTTATGACAATCGTTGTACCCCGTGATCATCAATTTCTTGCTCTTAGGGTCTAACTTGGTTCTCTTCTCATTTGGAATCCAGGCATAAGTAGTAGAACCAAAGACCTTAAGATGCCTGACTTTGGGCTTCCTCCTAGACCATGCTTCCTCTAGGGTCTTCTACTTCACCACCATCATTGGAGATCCATTCAGTAGCTATGCTTCTATGAATACTACATTGATCTAAAACTTGTTGGGAACGCACCTATGCTCCATCATACATCAGGCCATCTCTATGATAGTATGGTTTTACCTTTCAATCACTCCATTCAGCTATTGAGTCTAGGGGGTAGTGAACTATCTTTCAATTCCATGGTTAGCACAAAAGTTATTGAATTCTCTTGAACAAAATTCGCCACCATTGTCAAACCTAAGAGTGGTAAAATGACACCCGACTCTTTTTCTACTAATGCTTTAAACTTTTGAAATTTATTAAACACTTTAGATTTCAATTCAAAAACTAAACCAATGGTTTCCTACTATAGTCATCAACAAACAAAAGGAAATACCCGACACCAATGACTGATGTCATGTTCATTAATCCACAAACATCTAAATAAACCAACTAGAGGACTCTATGTGCTCTCCAAGCTAGTCCTTCATCAAATGGTGCTTAGTGTGGCTTCCCCGCATGGCAAGCTCTGCATACACCTTAAATCTGTTGTTGGATGTCAGGAAGTCCATCTACCAAATTCTTGTGAGCTAATTGAGAGAGGTAGGTCAAGTTAAGATGCCCATATTGTTGATGCCAAAGTTTATAGATGTTTGATGCACTCTTAGCTGTCAATGCATGCTCGTGGCCTATCCAATGTCAACCAATTTGAATGGTCCATGTTCCTCCACACCAAGAGCAATAGTTTTCTTGGTACCTTTGTCAACAATGTAGCATTTGTGATTGCTAAAGTTCACATCTAGCTAGGGGCAATGTCTCATAATCTAGCTAACCGATAGTAGTTTAAGCTCCATGCCTGGCACATAGTACACATTAAGGAAAATCAACATTTTCCCTCCAAAGGAAATTTCCACAATCCCTTTACCAATCACTATGTACTCTTATCCACTGTCGAAGATCACTAAATCCTTGGAGGAACAAGCAATATACTCCATGAACCAATCCTACCAGTTGCTGAAGTGTCGTGATGCACCTGAATCGATGTACCAAGCAGATGACCTAAGTTGATCTGTTGACCACTTGCCTAACTTGGAACATAAGCCTTCTACTAAGGCCCTCCCTGGTTTCACCATAGTGTTTCTCCATATGGCCCACCTCGCCACAGTAGTGACGTGATGTTCTTTTGACTACTAGTCGCATCTTCATCGCTACTTTCACCTTTCTTCTTTGCCCATTTGCCTTTGCCCTTGACATTGGTTGCAAAGGCTTGTTCTAAACCCTCTATTTCACTGCTGCTGCCGAACTATGTCTTCCATTTGTCCTATTGTAAGGTCATATTGCATAGCTCATCAAACTTCAGATCAACATTCATAATGGTAATTTTTAGGGTCTTAATAAAGTACTCCTAAGCATGTGGTAAGCTTTTCAATGTGATTACTAACATGTCCTCTTCTTCCATCTTCCAACAATGGAATACAACTATTCTCTGATATCCTTGATCTTGAGTAAGTGCTCCTGTAATGATGCACCCTCATCCATCGTGATCGAAAATAGCATATTCTTCAAGAAAGAGGCTCTGTCGTTTTCCAAAGTCTCATGCATCTCTTTCAAATGCTTCTAAATCTTTGTTGAAGTCTTCCCTATCTTGACGTCAAGAAGCATTTCATCTGTCATAGACAACTTAAGCAGCATTATCGCTTCTTTGTCTCACTAATTAAACTTCTCTGGATCTCTACCCATAACTTGTTGTCAACTATCGTTACCTAAGACGATAGTAGCCAAGCACCTGGAGTCAAATATAGCCAACATACATTTCTTCCACATATTGTAGTTCTTTCCAGAGAACCTTTGGTTGCCTTCCAAAATGATGTTGGGTAAAAAGGCCATTGGTACAAGTCACAAATGCAAAAATAGGCACTCAAACAAAGTAAAATGTTTAAGATACTTGTTCTAACTTCCTCCCTCCCTCAATCTACAATCCTAGAGTAAGAACACCTGGATATTGGCTCTAAATAGCACTAGTAGCCACGTATCGTTGAAAAACACGCAAATTTCTAATAAATCTGGCTTTTAAAACTGAAAATCAATCGATCGTAGTTTCTACTAATTCAAAACCCTTTTGGTTCTTTGATGTATCAAACTAGCAATCCCTCGAGCCATTTCAAATGCTAAAAATAATTGTTCTTCCCTCCCTCAATCTACAATCCCAAAGTATGAGCACTTGGATACTGGCTCTAAACAACAGTAGTAGCCACATATCAAGGAAAAACATGCAATTTTTTGATAAATCTAGTTTTTAAAACCAAAAATCAATCGATATTGGTTTCTAATGATCCGAACCCTTTTGGTTCTTTGATATGTCACACTGGCAATATCTCAATCCATCTCTACTGAAATAGTCCCTAGGTCTTTACACTCGCATAGATCCTGTGGCACCCAGACTATTGATGACCCATCACGTCGATTTACCCACAAGTTGGCAGAGTTTTCAATTTACTCTGCTTGCGCTTCAGCTCTTCAACGTTGTCCAATTCATCTCGTGGCCCAAATCCTCTATAACAAAGTACCTGCAATTCTTTGTTTACGCACTAGTCCTCGTTTCGACTAAAAACTCTCAAAGGTGCTTAACTAAGCACGCCTCAGATCAGCCCTGAGCTCCTCTCTTCTGAGCGATCATACGTTGTATTTGTGGGCCAACTCCACTCACCAAACTCCTCTTTCAAGAGCTAGCACCCAAGTGCTAGAATCCAAGCACTAAACCCTTCCACATGACCTCGATCTAGGACCTATCGCTATCGTCATCGAGGCTTAACTCTCCTCTAGCCATCGAACCTTTCTATCGGAGTTTCGCTTGCCTCGGCTAAAACCCTGCTCCGACCATTCAACTCCAATCAAACTCTCTTGTCTTCGAAACTTTCTTCCAATGAAAGTCTGCCATGTACCTTCTTTCTGAATCATCAATCCCTCACTATCGACGGCCACGGTCTTCGGTCTTCATTTCACTCTTATTCTAATCTTGATGGTTCAACTGACACGTGTCTTCTTCATGACCATTGATTTAATACACTCTGAATTAATCTTTGTCGTCGATCGCTCTACCTTCGTCGGAGTGACCTTTATTACTATAATCTGATAGATGGTTAGATTTCCTTCTTGATCTTCCCCAATGGACGGTCTCAAACTTCTCATCGCGTAACTCTCCTCTGATCTAAATCTACAATTGGGACTCAATCTGGAGTTGAGCGGATGATGGAGATTGCTCTGTGGCTTTACAATTGGATCTGACGACTCTCGCTCCCTTGGCTCTCAATCTAATGATCTAGATTTCCCTTGACTTAACAAACCAACCTCGTGCCTTTGTCTCCACTCAACGATCACGATTAACTCTGGAAATGATCGGATGGTTCCAGTCACTTCCTCTGCACTGATCCCACGAACCAACGATTACAAATGGCTCACGATCCAACAGTTTGAACTTAATTAAGTTGTGATATGTCGGTTACGAATGCCCATCCTCCACTTGACTTACATTCAATCTTACGACGCTTGTACGTTAGTCCAACAATTCGATGATCGACATTTAACTTCAATTCCAAGTTTGATCCTTGTCTTTGATCTGTAAATAATTCAGGATCGTTTACTTACACCTGTAACGAATATGGATAATTGACCCTGAAACTGATCAATGATCATCGAACAAATCCCATTGTTCAAGTACTGAATAGGATTACCATTCTCCAAAGAGTTCTCCCAACATAGACTCTTCCTCCACAATTTCAGTAGGTGTTTAAGGAACCTGCACCCACAATTTAGGAAGGAATTCTTCATTGTTCAATCATTAGAATCTGTGACCGTCAATTTTACAGAGATCGATAACAGAGGTCTTCGAACAGATATTTCCATTAACACTCGAAATAGAGCGATTCCACTATTCAATTGTGCACATACTGTACATAGGGTTTACATATGGCCTCTCTCCTTTAATGGCCTTTCATAATATCACTCTCTGGCCTGATTTCCTCGTTGAATGGCCTCACTTCAATGCCCTTTAGGATTACATATTTAACACAAAGACTCTGAAACCATAATCTATTTCAAATCCACAAAATCCTCATTCAGAATCATTAGGATCCTCTAGATCCACAAAATACTCAAGAGATTTATAACTTACCCCTAAGATCTCTCTAAGTCCTCACAACTCTCGAGATTTGCTTTAACAAGACAAATCTAATTACAATCATATATTTTCAACACATTCTTCTATGAATTCCATAAAACATAGAAATTTCAAACAATTAAATTCAAGACCCCTAGGCCTAGTCAAGTGTGCTTGACTTTGGAGGCAAAATGCTCCTACACATCCTTCTAGAATTCCATAAAACATAGGAATTTCAAACAATTAAACCATTAAATTCAAGACCATTAGGCCTAGTCAAATGTGCTTGACTTTGGAGGCAAAATGATCCTGCATCAACTGTTGAAGTTGCAATAGTGGAAACCTTGTCTTTCAAAGGCCCGAGACTCTTGATACGACTTTGAAAATGCAAGGCTCTGATACCATATAACAATAACACAAACACATAAAGAAAACCAAGATTTCATTAATAATGAGAAAGCGAAAGCTTTCTTATAAAGGGTTACAAGCTAGTCAAGTCAATCCACTTTATGAATGGGGGCCAAACCGAGAAATACACTGAAGTGAAAGAAAGCATAAAAGCATAAAATAACCTAAAGTCAATTTGACTTTATTAATCCCTATGTTTAATATCTAATTGACCATTATAACCTGACATTTACTTGAACAAAATTAGCAGCTAGAGCAACCTTCTGTTCCCAAGAAATTAAACAGAGGCATATTCTGCATCACATCAGTGGGCCGTACCAACAAAGAAGCCTATTTGAGTAACTGCTAAGTATAAATGGTCAATTCTTGTGCTAAGATTATGGAAAAGTATTGTCCTGTTAGTCATGTTTCCCTGTAACAGTGGTATACTTATTACTGACTAAGTGACAAAAATCCACTTTTTTGTTATTCACTGGAGGTAGACTTTAAATTAACTGAGTCAATTCTTCAATACATGCTATTAACCTCTGATTAATCTACTAAAATATCATAGTTATTTTGAAAGCACAACCATCATTCACTGAACCTAGTTACATCCTAAAGTCTTTAAAGACTTACGTCCCAACCCTTTCCTGCACCAATACTCACTATATCCCATATTTTATCCATTGCCATGCATTGAACGTCAAGCAATCAACTTAACACACCTCCCAAATATTTTTCTTAAAAAGGGCCATGATTTCAGAAAAGTAACAGCCTTTTATATATGTTATTTGTTGTATATATAATTATAATTCTAACAATCATTTAGAAAATGTCTCAGATATTAAATAACCTCAGCATGCTGGGCATATCTGGGCTTGTAAATATGATATATTCCAGCATATGGTCTTCAAAATCAATGCTAAACAGAAAGTTTAACTTAATAAGCATATTATATAATTGAGGCACAGGAATCTCAGAACATAATAAATAATACCACAAAATCATAAAAACATTGTAGATCAGGTAGCATGTTTTATGTGCCTGACACCACTGTCAAGGCATTCCTGTTAAAAATGCTTTTCTTGTCTACAATACAGAGAAACAGAAGCCGGACATTTAGTTTTTCACAGCACCAGGTGTTTTGAACATTGCAGATTCAGCCAATATAGAGACTACAACTAATATAACCTCAGATTTGGACCTCATACACTTCGAATCACAGAATACTACTTAGAAACATGATTTGATTCAATTTAAATCAAACGTAACAATTATCGTCCGCAAAGCAACTTATTAATACCACGTGCAGATTACATCTATGAGAAACGAGTGAAACCTTGTTGTATAAATGCCTGCTGCTAGGGCTGTTGCTCCACCAACAGCTACAACCAACTTATTCTGATCTGTCAATAATGCCCTCAAGCCCCCTACAGAAAATAGTAAAAGTAATTTACCAGAAGCATTGAAATCAACTCGGAAAAATAGCAAAAGATTAAGCTACTTGACTTTCCACCCTAAGAGGTAGGAAGAATTTGTCTTAGCTGTTCAACGTTTTTCATCGAAGATGTACCAAGAGAAAATATTCATAATTAATACCTTTGTCCATTTGCTTAATGCAACAAACCCTACTATGACCACTAATAAAGACAATCATATATGCTTTATCTTTTTCTATATTTGACATATACTAACTGATAGTTTTCAAAAGTAATTAGCAATCTTATTATTCCATTTTGTATTGGAGGATAGTCCAAAAATGTTATCAACACCCTTTCAGAGACTCACTGTAATTTTGCATCTATCCCTCATTTTGTCATTGACTTTATATTGGAGAAATCACACTTTTGGCCTATAAATCTTCCTCGAGATTGTTTATCTATCAGTGAAATAATTCCTTTGAGCTAAGCCACTGAAGTTTACCTTTCAAATGTTTGATATTTTTTCACTGTTATGTATTGAGATGAGCTTTAGCCTGCACTTCCTCATGCTGTGAGTAATTTCTTGTGATTAGGGTTCGCTTTCAAGAGTCTTATTTATTTATATAATCTAAAATAAGTTTGAGATTCTTAACAAATTATTGCCTAAGCACAGAACTGGGACTTGGGAAAAAGGTAAAAAAACAAGACAAAAGAAAGAAGATTGAAGAGACATTCAACCTCTGACAATATTGTTACAAATAAGAAATTAGTAAGTAAAATCTGCATAGAGCAAACATGCCTACTTTGTATCAAAATTGAGGTAGGAAAGATGATTACTTCAGCCCAGTTACGTGACAGTCAAAGAATTGACAAGCAGTGTTACCATCATACATAGGTACAAAATATATTTCTTTGTTCGCATACTTGAAGTTGCCACCAGACTTCTCTTATATGGCTAAAACCAGCTTTGGAACTATGTAGGCCCTGAAGAAGCATACCAGTGTGATGTTATATGCAATAGCATCTTATGTTAGTAATAGAATAGTATTAAATGTTAGTCATTTAGTCGACATAAATGTTTTCTTATTGATGTTAGAACTTTCTATCAGTGACTGATTATACAGTTACATAAAAGGCTAGTCAATAAATACAGCCTCGCATCTTGTCTATAAACAATCAGATAAAATAAGATAATTTTATTAATGTCCACAAGTGACCAAAATAGAAGGTCAATGGGACTCAAGAGTACAATAAGTTATAGCATGTTGTGGGAGTGCCACTATATATCATTAGGTAAAGATGTAAAAGTAGAGGGAACTGAAGTATCTGCTGCTGCATCAATCATTGAGAAGGTGCCAATGCACTGAATCATAATGTCCTCAAGGGAGTGCCCAGCACTGAGAGGGCCTGGTTGGGTGATCCTGGGAGATGCTCGGAAAAAACTAGCAGAAACTCTCCTAGCATGCAACCTACGGGAAGAATGGGTGCCCAGAGTGCATTGGCAAGCAGGGCTACACTAGAAGAGGGTACCCCTCTATGTCCATGTGGAGGTTGGTAGTCTGACATCTCAACATGAGGTTGTGCATAATCTAATGTTTCAAAAACCAGGCCAAACCCACGTGCAAAGCAGCTTCTAAATCATTTTACCAAAAAATACATAAAATTTGAAAATTTTAATTAAAAAATACATTTAAATGTACATCAATGTAAATCCAAACCATTTGAAACCAAATATGCAAAATTTGCTCGCATATATCATCTAAGGATGAATATATCATAATGGCACCGAGTGCAATAAAGAATCCAGATTACAATGCCAAATCAGCTCCAAGCTCACTGTAAATCCCAGCAGCTCCTCAAACACCAAATGCTCAATGAGAGTGGTGTAAGAGAAATAGAGGAGGGGTGGAACAAATTAGGTTTTTTCTATTGTTTTTTGTTGTTTTCTGTTTTTTGCCATGGGTGGGCCCAGGTCAGTTCACAATGGAACCAATTGAACCGTCCAATTTGATTGGTTCCATATTGAACTAGCCAATTCAGTAAGGAACTGGTCACCACAACCGGTTAAAGGACAGATCCATCCGAAAATAAGGTCAAACTAGCCAATTCTGGTTCCAATTCAGCTGGTCTTTAAAACATTGGCATAATCTCATAGATCTAGTACACTTTGTGTCCAACTTTAAAGGATCTATGTGGAATTTCGTGAAACCATGCTTAATGCAAATTCAGAAATATCACCTCAACCTTGAGGTTCCCGAGATCTATTTCCTGTAAACTTTGAACCTTAGGGCTGAATCTGAAATATAAATTACAGCAGTATATATTTCACTTCTGTTCAACCGAATATGCAAGGCAGCCCAGGAAAATAAACACCGAACAATTGTACTTCAAGGGAACTATGTTTCCAGCCCCTATGGCACTATCCACAACATATAACAGATCTGAAAATAACTTATAAAAAGCAGTTTGTTACAGCCACAAATCTGCCCTCTTAGCTTCTATATACTTGTAAAATCACTCAACAAAATCTGCTAACTGTTCATGATAAATCAGAATACCAAACAGCCTTAGACACTACTCATTCACCATGAGAATATAAGCTGAAATCAGATCTGCAAGTACACAATGTTTTGACAACAATATACACTTTTCATATACAAAAGAACGAAGTTACATGTAACAACGGCTTATCACAAGCTGGTACGAGATAGTCCTTCAAGCTTATCACAAGCTAGGACTCTCCAATGCATCCAAACCCTAGCTAGGGCATCCACCATTAAGAACAAACCCTAACCAGCAATACAAAGGCCTAGCAAGGCACACCAAGCTATCTAGCCACACCAAAGGCTCCACAACAAGCCAGTATCAACACCAACATGCCCACCCTTGATCTTTGTCCAAACTTGCCTCACACAATCTCTCAAAGCAAAGAGCTCCAAGTCTCCTCTAGGGTTTCTTTGCCACAAACTGTAGGGCCTCCTCACACAAGCTTTCAAAGAAAAGCGCTCCAACTCTCCTCTAGGGTTTCTTTGCCACAAACCCTAGGTCCTCCTCCCACAAGGACTTAAACCCTAGCACTTCAAGTCTCCCCTAGGTTTTGCCTCAAACAACCATGGTGCCTTCCTACCTTGCATAAAGATAAGTACAAACAATGAAGACAAGTTCATTCTCAAGATACAAATGATCTAATGAACTCTCAAATACTTTCTACAACATTGCAACTAAAGAATCTCTCCTCCCTTTATATATAATAGGTGAGGAAGGCCAACAATGGTAAAGCGGGCTATGTCCACAAGCAACCTAATCTAATCCTCAAGATAAGGTCTCCAAGTGAAGCACTGTCTCTGCAAGGTGTACACATGTCAAAACAAGGCTCCACAAGTGGTGTGCTCTCCAAGCAAAGGTCAAGCACTCCTAATCATAAGGCTCCTTGCTCTACAAGACAAGCATCAAATACCCCAACGTTCCTCCTCAACATGTGTCCCAAGTCCAACATATAATCCCAAGCAATGTGCCTTCAACCCAAGCATCCTCAAGTTAAGAACTCATCCTCCTAAGGCATACCAACAAGTCCCAACATTCTGTAACAAACATAAATATAAATATAAATCAATAATTAATAATTACTAATGAAGAGACACCTCATAATGAAAGGTCACGTCTCTTCATGAAAGGGCACCCCTACGTTGGGTATATATACGACGCTCATTCTCATTTGTAATCATACTATCTATACTATCATATCATCATTACTCATACATTTATTATATATATCGTTATCCACATGGATTTCTACATTGTATTCCAAATATTTTTTGGATATTTAATTGGTGAGCCAGATTTGGTTGTTACATTTGGTATCAGAGCAAGCCTAATCCCATCCCTTGGTCGTCGAACCTTTGGTCAAATTTCATTGCTCTGGCAACATATCTATTGGCTTTTGGCCACAACAATAGTTTTTCCAGAGTTTCTCTAATTCGGGTCCCTGACCACACCGGCTTTTGGCCATTTAAAAATCTATTGAAGAAAGACGTTTCGCTACCAGATAAAAAAGAAAGAAGAATAAGTATATAAAAAAAAAATGCATACTCGAAGCGAAAAAGATTCAAAAGCTCCCTATCTTGAAAAAAAGAGTTGAGTGTATAAAAAAGTGGGAAAGATATATATATAGAAAGAATAAAAAAATGAAAAAGGAAGAAAAGAATTAAGCCGCACTCAGCTACTAGTTGCTTCCAGCCACGTCCGTACTTGACTAGTCATAGTCCCCTAGACCACCGCCTCCGTACAACCGTCAAAATTTTTGTTACCTCCGTCATACAGTTATCGTTCACCGTACAACCATCATCGTGCAGTCGAGCTGTTGCAATCAAATTAAAATGTGTACAATCCTTTGCAAATTGGAGTGTCGTCCATAGTGCATGTGCAACCTACGGCAAATAAAAACCGCACGAAATTTTCAGTCGTGTTTGTACAAACCGTACGGTCACTATGAAACAATATGAGATTAAGGACTTGCAAGTGACAATTGATGATTATGAAAATATATCTCAATTCAATGTTACAACTATGTTTCAAGAAGAGATGGACACCATTCTCGGGTTTTACCCTAGTTTAAAAAAACTAGGTACCTTCATCCTAAACATAGAGAAAAAGTTTGTCACATTTCCCTATGAGAAAAAGATGATGACATTACAAGAAATTACATTGAGGTCAAAATCGATAATACCTTCATCAAAAGACTTTAAAGATATCTCGAAGGTGGTCCTTCAAGAAAATCAAAAGTCAATATCAAGGATGCAAAAAGAATTTGACAGAGTTATCACAAACAAAAACAAAGAAATTTCTCGCTTAAAAGATCACAGTCAAAAATTACTTGCACAAGTCAAGAATTCCAAGGCTATGAAGAAGAGCAATCAAAGATTATATCAAGAAAAGGACGATATCGAGAAAAAATACAAGAACCTATCAAAAAAAAAAATGAAAAAAAATCTTGTTTAAAGAATCTTAACCAAGGGTTACTTGAGCAAATCAAAAAGTTGAAAGAGGTGGAAGCAAAGAAGAAAGACATTAACAAAGTCAACAGATCAGCAAATGAAGAACTTGCACGCTTACGAATCATAATCAAAACCTACTTACGCAAATCAAAAAGCTCAAGAATCATAAGAAGTCCCTGGAAAACAAGTTAGAACTAGTTAGAACTGCTTATTGAAAAGAAAGCATCAAAGTTTTCAAATGAACATATCCAAGTTGTGGAAAAGGGAACAAATACAGATCCAATCCACGTTACATCTCAAGAAATTGCGAAGTCAGTGGAAAAAACGACAAATTCAGATGTTGGAGTACAAAGAATGGAGATTTCAAGTGTAGATCCAGCGATCAACAAAACAGCATTCGATGAAGAAGATACAATACCAGAAATAAATAAAGAAAACACTACACACATGATAAGGGAAGGTCAAGCTACGAAGATACCTTATCGGCATCCTAATCACAAGAGCGGGTACCTTAACCAGTCAAAACATCAACACTTCTCAGAACATTAACAATTGACCTATCATTCAAAGAATGTTGATGTCAGTACAATAGAGAACAAACTATTCTGGGAATCATATAAGCGCAACGTTCCACGAAGGATCAATTTAGGATGGTCAGATCCTTTTACAGTTCAACAATTATGCTGAACACTTAGAAGTTTGTATTGTCTCATATCATCAACCATAACAATCTCAGAAAGCAAAACCAAGAACCGAGCAAAGACATTACAAGCTAAAGCAAAGACGTAAGGCCTTCCATAAATATGCTTTGAGGACAACACACTTCTCAAGGGAAAGGCAATGTAACATACATAAATATAAATATAAATGAAGAATCAATAAATTAATAATTACTAATGAAGAGATACCTCATAATGAAAGGTCGCATCTCTTCATGAAAGGGCACCCCTGCTTAGGTATATATACGGCCTATTAAAATATTGTGTAACTGCAAAGAATATTCTTATCCCCTTTTGTGGATAAAGATAAAATATATTTATTATTGATTAGATCAATCCCCTTTTGTGGATTGATCATGTCGGGTATTGTAAATGACCAAATCCCCTTTTGCGGATTGGTCAAACCATAATTGTAATAGGCTAAATAAGAAGTCGGCCCCAGAATATATTAAAGGTGGTTATAACCACCCAGAAGAAGAAGTCGGCCCTGCCAGTGAAGAGACACTTCCACACGTGCCAAAATTGTATAAATAAAAGAGGCCAGCGCCTCATTTAGACACACACTCAGCTCCCTCATCTAGTGCGCAAGTTTTGAAGGAAGCTGCAGTTACCAGTTGCAAGAAGAAGGAAGAGAGAGAGAGGCGCATCTCTGGGAGAGGAATTTCTGTATTGCTTGGTTCATTGTCTTGGCATTGTATTGGCTATTTATATTAAGGAAGTTTTGTTGGGTTTTCTTCCCCTTGAGGGTTTCCCAGGATAAATGCTTGTGTACTCTTGTGATTGTGTTTCTCTCAGTGATCCTATCTATGCTATTGTTATCTAGTAAATTGAAAGTAACCTAATAATAGCAGAAACTTTAACATGGTATCAGAGCTAAGCTGAAGAGAGCATCTTTCACAGGAAAAAGAAAAACGTCATTGTTGTCGTAAATGAAAATTAGGGTTTTTTATGCCTCAAATCCATCTAAAAAGGTGCACCCTACCTCAAGGAACATTTTGGCATCCTCAGCGCACTTTTTCAGTGGCTAGATCTCCCGGAAAGTGAAACCCTAGTTTTCACAAAGTACCAGTGTACCAAAAGTACCAAAAAACCAGAAGTACCAGAAAACCAGAAGCACTAGTCCAGAAATCCGCAGATCAAGTTTGGAGAGGTAAAGGTTGGATTTTATGAAATCTAAACACACCAGGATACTCGCCTCAGTTCAGCGCATCTTTTGGTGAATTCAGTTTTCAGATCCAAGTAATTTGATTTTTTTATTATTTCTATAGCCCGGAGGGCTAGGGTTTCTTCTACAAGAAAGAATGGCTACCAGCATGAGGGTAGAAGACAGCCTGGAAGGATCTATAAACTTCAGATCTTGGAAGCATAGGTTGCAGATGATTCTAGACGAGAATGATCTCCTAGAACATGTTACAGTGGGTGTACCAAAACCAGATGAAGAAGAGCAAAAGACCAAGCATAAGAAGAATGAAAAGAACGCAAAGAGAATCATGTCAGATTTAGTAAAAGATCACTTGATCCCTCATATATCCGAACTACACACAGCAAGGAAAATGTATGAAGCACTCAGCAGATTATATGAAAGAAAAGACATTAGCCGGAATCTTACCTTAAGAAATTAGCTTCGTAATATGAAGATGAACAACTCATAATCTGTCACATCCTATCTTATGGGAGTTTCTCAGATCAGAGATCAGCTTGCAACTATTGAAGATGTCATTAGTGACAAAGAACTTGTAACCACAACCCTAAATGGGTTTCCAATATTTTGGATTCCTTTTGTACAAGGAGTGTGTGCAAGAAGCAAGTTACCCAAGTTTGATAAGTTATGGGCAGATTGCACACACGAAGAATCTAGACTTGCAAACCAACAGAAGAGATTAATTGTCAATGAAGAGGAAGCTCTTACAGCTCAAAAGAACAAAAGAAGTTCCTTCAGGAAGAACAATAAAGAAGCTAGCTCCGTAAGAGTTCCAGATAAGAAGAGAGATGTTTCAAAGATCAGATGCTACAACTGTCAAAAGTTGGGACACTTTTCCTATGACTGTCCTCAAGGAAAAGGAAAAAGAAAGCATCAAGCACATGTGGCAGAGAAAGAGGAATCTCATCCCTCAAAGAAAGCTCTAGCAGAAATTAAGGATTATGTACTTTAAGTTGAAGATAGTTGATCTAAAGAAAGAAAGCAAATGGTGGAGTCCGTAAAGCCTCCCCACACAAAAACAAAAGATAAGTATTCATATTTATTTTTAGTATCTTGTTTACTTTAATACCTTCTCATTACAAGTTAGTTTTTTGTGAGAATGTTAATTAACCTTGTTTTATTTCAGTGTCTATGCAGACTTATGAAGGAAGTATCAAAGAAGAGGATGAAGAAAGAGATAAAATATTTATTTCATGTATGATCACTCATGAGAGTGACAAAGAAAGCATACTGTAAGTAAGTTTACAAGTCTCGAAAGAAATAACTTATGTCGTGACTTGCAGAAGTTAGACAACACGAGAAGGACGTATGATATGGTGACAGTCAGTGAAGACCAGACAATATCCGATATTTATATAGGAGCAGGAGGCTCCTAAAGATGCAAAACAGAAATATTCAAGATGAAGAAAAAGATGGATACTCAGATATAGTGGATGAGATGCAGGTAACTACAGGTTGCTCTAGTACCGTTCTTATAGATGCAGAGGGAGCAGATTGATCCAGTATGAAGACAGAAAGAAAGAAATATTCGCACTCAAGAAGGCATCCAGGATATTACAGAAGAAAACTTCAAGGATGATGATTAGAAGCTATTAGCTTGGTGCAAGAGGGAGCCATGTCTCCGAGTTCAAAATGAAGGATCGTGATTTGATGCAGTTAGAAAAGCAGATGGATGGTGCCCAGATATTTTGATCAAGATGAAATCTATCTAGTAGATGGATGGTGCCCAGCAGATGGGTAGCATGGTATTATACTATGGAAATATTTTGAACCACAAGAGATTTTTTTGATCCCATAGCTAGACCTTCGTAGAGAAGGAGAAAGAGAAAAGACCTTCGTAGAGAAGGAAAGAGAAATCCCACAGGTAGACCTTCATAGAGAAGGAAAAGAGAAGAGACCTTCGTAGAGAAGGGGAATGAGAAATTTGCCAAGGTTGGCCTCTGTCCAAGTGTTGAGTTTTGGATACTCTAGGGACATGCTAGAATACTCTCGTAGAGAGGAGTGTGACCACCCTCGTAGGGAGGAATGTGGATGTTTCTCCAAGGGGCAGCAGGCAGATACTCTCCTTTGGCCAAGGATTGAGTAGCCTGGAACACAAACCTTGACCATGTGGAATGGTTAGTTGGCTCTCGAGGTTTGTGTCGTGATCTTGTGTGGATCATGGAAAGGGAGTCTAGTCTTGCTCGGGCTAGCATCTTAGCTTCTCTAGTTCATGTGGGATGACTAGGAGTGAAGCTATGGTAGTAGTCCTCCCCAGTGGATGGGTGAGATAGATGACTACAAGAGAAGGGAGAACATAAAAGGAAAGGCAAAACTCATAGAATATCTTCTATGTCAAGATAAGACATCTTCTGTGTGAAGATAAGATATCTTTTGTGTGAAAATAAGAAAGAAGTATCTTCTGCGTGAAGACGAAAGAAAAAAAGAGTATCTTCTGCGCGAAGATAAAGAGAACAAAACTTCCAATGATTTATAGATATGCCAGTCAGTGATCATGATGCCAAATGACCAAGTGGATGCCTCCAATTATCCAATTGATGATGTTATCCAGTTGATGATGTTGCCTAGTTGATGATATTATCCAGTGGATGTTGCTACCAATTTGATGTTGACCTCCAGTGACCTGTCAAAAGATAAAGAATATCCTTCTTGTTAAGAGGGAGTGTTAAAATATTGTGTAATTGCAAAGAATATTCTTATCCCCTTTTGTGGATAAAGATAAAATATATTTATTATTGATTAGATCAATCCCCTTTTGTGGATTGATCATGTACGGTATTGTAAATGACCAAATCCCCTTTTGCGGATTGGTCAAACCCTAATTATAATAGGCTAAATAAGAAGTCGGCCCCAGAATATATTAAAGGTTATAACCACCCAGAAGAAGAAGTCGGCCCTACCAGTGAAGAGAGACTTCCACACGTGCCAAAATTGTATAAATAAGAGAGGCCAACGCCTCATTTAGACACACACTCAGCTCACTCATCTAGTGCGCAAGTTTTGAAGGAAGCTGTAGTTACCAGTTGCCAGAAGAAGGAAGAGAGAGAGAGACGCATCTCTAGGAGAGGAATTTCTGTATTGCTTGATTCATTGTCTTGGCATTGTATTGGCTATCTATATTAACGAAGTTTTGTTGGGTTTTCTTCCCCTTGAGGGTTTCCCAGGATAAATGCTTGTGTACTCTTGTGATTATGTTTCTCTCAATGATCCTATCTATGCTATTGTTATCTAGTAAATTGAAAGTAACCTAATAATAGCAGAAACTTTAATATGGCCATCATTCTCATTTGTAATCATACTATCTATACTATCATATCATCATTACTCATACATTTATTATATATAGATATATATAGATATAAATATATATATTGTTATCCACATGGATTTCTACATTGTATTCCAAATATTTTGGATATTTAATTGGTGAGCCAGATTTGTTTGTCACACATTCCTAGGGCTAAGCACCCTCCCTCCTTGTGCCCAATACTCCTCCTTCGAGGTAGATCCACCTATAGAAAGCTCTCAAATGTCATCAAACAAAAGGCCTAAGATACAACTAAGGGGCTAGGGTTTCACCACGAACCCCACATCACATAAAGGAAACCCTAGCATGGTTTAAGCACTTTCGAAGCAACCCAAAAACTAACAATCTACAACGCTTAATAACACTTAGGGCCTCCCGACACTAAAGTGGGCTAGGAGGAGGTAATCAGCCTATTGGGGCAAGACCTGGGACAATCTTGTAAGGTCTACCACTTGTGAGTAAAACAATGGACCACTTCTTCTTCTTCTTTTATCTCGGGGAATTGGTAACTCATCGAGATTACCTGGGCAAGGCCCAGGTTCAAATCCGAATGGTTGTCACTATAACCCCTAGGCTAGTGCCAATAGCCCACAAGCCAGCACCTAGCAGGAAACTTATGACTTAGTAAAGGTCGAGACATCCCGAGGCACACTAACCAAGGGTGTGGACCGCTATCCCAGGGGGCGCCTACCCTTCTATCCTTATGACAACGGGCCAACATGTCCACTTTGAGGGAATTGAACCCAGGTGGGGAGGATAACAAACATGCTACCCAACCACCTGAACTATGAACCCAGGACAAACAATTGACCACTTTTAACCAACCAATATAGTAAAAGGTGGCAAGGGACCCTTCATAGTCACGTACCAATCAAGGAAATCTCCTGTGTATCTCATACCAAATGGGACATCAGAATATGAAATTCTCCTCAAACTCCACTCCTAGCAAATGTCGTAACCGACATACCCTTTGCACCTGTTTATGACATATTTTCTCCACCTACTAATTACAACAATCAAATTCAACCCAAAGCAATTGACAAAGCATCTCCACTGTGGAATACAGTGATCAAATTCGACCCAAAGCTAGTGAGAGCAAACCCTGAATTGGTCAAGTCAAAAACTGAAGCAATGTGGCCAATGATGTCAAGTGAATTCAAAGTGGACATGAAGGCCATCCCTCAACTGCAAAAAGGGCTCCAAGTAAAAGGCCATCTTATGGCAATGAACCTGAGGAGTAGATATCCAAGTGACTTGGATACACTATTGATGGAAGTCTTGTCTGACCAACCTGTCGATATCCCATTTGAGGGATAGCAGATGACTAGGCACATCAAAGAATGGCTAAAAAGAGGGAGGCACTTGATAGATACACTCCTATACAAATCAGAGAATTCAATCAAAATCCTCCTCTCATGCATCTTCCCTCCAAGTGTTGTTGATGTTAAATTAATTCTAGGAGTTGCTCTTGCACTTCCACTTTCTATTACACAGATTGTACTCTTAGTCCCATTGAACTACCTTTTGTGGTCATTCATTGGACATTACTGAAATTAGCTTATATTATCTTATTATCTCTAAGTAGAAGGCCATATTGGGGCTAACACCCAAAGGAGGGATCCAAGTTACCTAGATATATTATCGATAGGAGTCTTCTTTGATCGACCTATTGATACCCTGTTCGAGGGGTAGGAGATGGCTAAGGATGTCAAAAAATAGCTAAGAGGAAGGAGGCACTTGATAGATATACTCCTATACAAATCAAAGATTTCAATAAAAATCCTCCTCTCATGCATCTTCTCTCCAAGTGTTGCTCTTGATGTTACCTTAGTTCTAGGAGTTGCTCTTGCACTCCAACTTTATATTACACAAATTGTACTCTTTAGTCCCATTGAGTCTTAGGGCCCTACCCTAACCTCCCTACTTTGGTGGTTGGTTCTAATTAATGATGGGACCACAAGTAGTTAGGAAGAAACTATCTATAAAGCTAGAAGGCTATGTGATGTTTTGTCAAGTGTTGTTGTAATTAAAACTTTACTCATAAGAGGCCCGTGAACATTGCTCTCTCTTTTAAAAATCATCAATACAAGGGTAATTGTTCACAAAAAGTAACCTCATTGTTTGCTCTTCTACACTTGCATTTCTCTAAATATCTTGTTTGTGCTTCAATTTTAAAGGTTAAGGATCACTACAAGTGGTATCAAAGCACTTTCTTAGGCAATAAGTGGAAGAACTTTTTCTCTCTATTTTTTTTCTTTATAGATTTTCAAGGGGAAAGATAGGGCAACGACAATCAAACCCATTTCTAAAACCTTCTATGAAAAATTAGAAGAAACCAATTGCAAATCTGAGTGCCTCTCAAAAAAATACCCAAGTTCAAAAAAATACCATCCCAAACATTGTCCGAAAAGTAAAGATATTGTCGATTTAAAATCACTATTCTAAGGTTTGTTCTTGTGACCGCCACGCATATTGCAAAGAAGATATCTTTTGATATAGTGCCTAAACTTCCACCAAACTAGTGTTAGTAGATGCAAAGTGGTTGTGGTATTTCATAATTGCGGTCATAATAGAGATTCTAATCAATATTTAAGGAGATGCGATCATTTCAAATTTGCTACCTCAAAACCCTAGCCACTGCAAAATAGAAGATCTACCTCAAAAGACTCCTTGCATGATGTTGATCATTTGGTATAACACCCTGGTAACCCTTTTTGAGTGAACCCCGAGACCTATGGCATCCACTCGAAACTCTCAAGTCCATGATCCAAATCCTCGGGTCAACAAGCTAGAAAACTTAGTAGAACAACTAAACTCAAATATGAAAAAGCTTAAAGGTCTAGACATTAAGGTCAACACCCTCTCCTTTGAAGTTCAAGCAATCAAATGCAAACTTGATGATATTGGAGTTATCAAAAAACAACTTGACATACTTTGCAAGGAAAAAGGCCCTTAGTTGGACCTGCCAAAGCCGTCGGAAGGGAATGATTTCCAATGGGGGAGGATATTGCCCAGACCCACCTTTCTATGATCATCATAGCAATAGACCACTTGTTCAAGATAACCATATGGGGCACCCCTTTCCCAAAGTAGATATGAACAAGTTTGACAGGTTTGACCCCACCAGTTGGCTTTCCCAAATGGAACACTACTTCGCACTCCATGGCATTACTAATGAAATGTTGAAACTTACATTGGGAGTCTCATACTTGGATCAAGAACAATGGTGTTAATCCCTTTTCCTTCTCAAAGGAAAAGGGTCAACATTGGAGGGGTCTTGGGAGAATCCCTATATTCCCTTCCTTGTTTTTAGAGAGGTGTCATTCCTCTTTTGAATTTCAAGTTTTCTTGGTTATCCCAAACATGGGTGAGTATGGATGAGCGCTAAACAGCAAACCTCAACATACTCTTATACATTCAAGTATCTTGTTTTAAGGACAATGTTGCCTGAGAAGGACAAGGCAATTTTCAAATATTAAAGGAAAGAAAGTGAATGTTGCAAGATATTATGACTAACAAAGCTAACCACAACACAAATTTTGCCTTTCTTAATATAATGTAAGCACATAATCAACTATGTGCTTTGCAAGATGAAGGAAACAAAAAAAAGTGATAAGGTCATCAAAACACTTTAGAGGTCTATTGCAATAAAGATCAAACGAGATGGGAAAGAGCCATCTGCTCCATATTCCATTGATTTGAACCCACACAGAATTCATAAAAGCTAAAATCATAAATGGTTATGAAGAGATTACGTTTGCTCTCAAAGGATCTGGGATGGAACTCCTACAAACCTAAAATAACATAGGAAATTCCTGGAAGAAAACAAAGAAGCAGTTGATGAGTCTTCGGTTATCCTATAATCTATTATGGAGCTTACATGAAAAACCTAATGGCAAAGAAAAATGGTGAGGAAAAGATGGAAAGGAAAGTTACGATAGGCAAACTTACAAGATTGGGAAAAGCGTGACATCTGGGAAGTGAACCCTTTTCTTTTTTCAAATCATGGACTTTATACTCTCCAATGTCATTGGCAAGCTCCTCAAACCCTAACTATCTTCTTAAACTGAATTTTACAGGGCCTTAGATATATTTTCCAATGCCTTATTGACCCAAGTCTTGATGTAATCCCTAATGGGTCCCATTGTGGCCTTTCTGGGGTCTATCGAAGCAACACTCGTCTAAATCTTCCCATAAACAAATCTTGAATCTTATAAAAATAGAAAGGTGCCTTATGCCTCCAAAACATCAAGTACCACAATGGAATAAGCTCAAACTCCGTAGGAACATCTCGCTTTGGGGGCAAGCTCTCAAATGAGTTGCAGAAAAGTAATGCATAAATAAGATAAGAAACCATAAAAAATCTCTCGATCTTCTAGTACTTGGTCAATTGATGGGCAATTTCATTTGATACCAATTCTCCCCAATCAAATACTACCTACTTTTTCAAATTATAATGCATGATGCAAAGGACATACCTAGAACCTTCATGATAGTTTCTTGGCCTGTGACTTTGGTAAACAGCCATGCATCCTCTCGGTAAGCTCCTACCAAGTCTGAAACATCAATTTGATATGCACAAATTCTTTCAACAGTCGAGTGTGCCAACCATTTCATAAAAATAAACATTCCATCATCATTTGCAGTCAGGAAGCGTTTGCATCAATAACCCTACAAACTCTAGTCAACATTGGGAGCCTTAACATGCCTTTGAATTTATCATGAGAGAGGGAGACAGGGGCTTTGTCAACCTCTTTATAATTCACAACACATTGTTTAGCATCAAACCTCTTAGAGGCTAGAGCACCACTGACTAGTTTCTCGTAACTCAATAACGTTGAGAACACAACATGCTCTAGTTAAACCAAAAATCCAAATCTTATTATCTTTCTACAATAGTTTCTCCATCTCTGACTACCATTTGTACTTAGAGGTACAATGATAGTCCTTATCTCTCAACGCTAGTGTATCACCGCAACAAGGTTCATAGTTTTTCCTCCAGGCCATCTCTAATTTCTTGTTCAAGGAATGAAAAACCCTATGTAAAGTATCATCAACAGAGATTGTATTCTTTACTTTCTTCCACCAACTTTGTGTGAATTAATGACTATCCATAAAATTCTACTCTTTCGTACGATTTGGTGTTAATTTCAAACTAACATCGTGAAGAGGATAAAATCCAATGTCGGTGAAAAATAACGTGAAATGATGGCACAACCAATAAGGATATAAATGATGCAAAATTGTGGGAATCATAGATGAAAGCCTTCTGCATTCCACATGGGAAATGCATGAGGTGAGAATACAATATATAGGTTATACTAAAGAATACTTTGCCTCCCGCAAAGGATGCGGAGATAATGTGAGAATCTGGCAACGACAGGTAATGGAAATAAGACTTCACATTCTGCACTCTGCACTCAGCATGGAGAATGCAAAAACATATAGGTGAAACGAAAAACATTAGCAACTAAACCCCGCACTGGAATGCGGAAAGGATGACAAAGAAACTCCTAAAGGGCAAGCAACGAAAAATCATTAACAGATGGCATTGGTGGTAAGGGCATAAAAAAATCCTATGCGTAATACATTACCTCGAGTCAATTTGTGAAAGCCATCCATGCTCATTTTGAACAAGACACTCATTATTTTGGAAGGCTGACGAGGTTGCACCAAACAAGCATAGTAGTTGAATTTATCACAGTCGTCAAGAAATTGGCTATCCACATAGAGGGCCTAACCGATTCATTTTTTAAAGAATGTTTCATTAGTGGTCTAAAGAAAGAGATTAGAGCAAAAGTCATGATGCAACACCCAACTACATGGTTGGGGGCCTCTCAACGAGCGGAGATGATGATAAATGCACAAGCTAAAACACCCTCTTTCATTCTCCGCACACCCCCTTTGACCCCTACAACAACCCCCTCACCTTCTCGAACCTTGAAATTCCGCAAGTTGTCCCTAGCAGAAATGGCAGAATGACGACTGAAACTTTGTTAACCTTCTCGAACCTTGAAATTCTGCAAGTTGTCCCCAGCAGAAATGGCAGAATGATTACTGAAACTTTGTTATAATTGTGATTAAAGGTATTTCCTAGCACATAAATGTAAAGAACAAAAGTTATTTCAAATAGATGTCCCACACCCAATCAAAAGAACTACTAGAGGAAGACACTCTTGTGATCAATTGCACAGACACCACCTCCCCTCCTCAAGAAGAACCAATGCTAGAAGCTCCTCTAGAGGAACCCCTAATTTCCCTCCATGCTTTATCTAGCATTTTTGCCCCTCAAACATTGAAACTGAAAGGTTACATAAAGAACCAAAAAGTGATTGTTTTAATTGACAATGGCAACACCCACAACTTTATTCATGGGCGAGTGGTTGAAGAAACCCGTTGCTATGTCCATGTGATGCATAATTTTCAAATTATAACAACCAATGGAGGTATGATGAAATGTGGCAGCAAATATGAAAATGTGAAACTTCAAATGGGGGAGTAACATATCAAAATGCATTCATTCGCTATCTTGGTGGTTGTGATGTAATTCTAGCGTAGACTAGTTACGCACTCTAGATCTAGTTACCACCTAAGTCAACGCATTCGGTGAATTTTTTTCTTTGAAAATGGAAATTCGCTAATTCAAATTAATTCGACCCAGAGTCGACGAATCTCAAGCCAAACCCGAACCCTAACCTCAAGGTGAATAAAATTGGCGAATTCGTTTAAACTCAACTTTAAAATTCGATAGAGGGAAAAAATTAAAAAAATAAAAATTATACCCTATCCGCGTGGTTTTAATTTTCCCCACCGTGATTTTCATCTCTTCCAAGATCGAGTTGTGGGACTCCTGGTGTCATTCCCATCGCATGCACTCTGACCTTCAATCTCCACGCATCTGCATAGGCGCGAAGTTGTTACAAACTTACAAGTTACACTCTCATCTTCCCCTACACCCAACACTGTTACAAGTTATACTTGCACTCTCTAGCTTCCTCCATGCCCAAATAGTGTCTAGCTTCCTCCATGCCCGAATAGTGTCTAGCTTCCTCCACGACTCCACCCAACACTACACCCGTGCACTATGACCCGTCACCCAACTTCCCTCTGAACCTTCGTGCGTGTTGCAGTCGTATACTCGTCCTCCCAACGAATTTTCTCCCTACTGTCATAAACACATACTCCTTCACCCAACACCCTTGCAAGTTGCAATCGAGGTTTTACTTCCAAGTTTCAGGGTTTCCGACATCTGTGAGTTTTCTCCAAGCACCAGGGTCCGATACAACAATCCCCAGGTCGACACATTTTCAACTTTCAGGGTTCAGATCGATTGTCCATGCCCTCATTACCTTGGTATGAATCATGGTTTTAACCTTTCTCTGTTGTAGCCTGAGCATGAAAATGAATTTTTTTAAACTTTAACATTTCTTTGTTGTAGCTTGTGCAAGAAAATGAATTTTTTTAAACCTAAGTCAATATAATATGTTTGCACTGTAGTTTGCCACTATCCATCTTTTATTTATAGAAAATTGGAAATTAAGACTTTCAAGACCATAAATTGTGATTAAGGCTTAACATTAAACATACTCTTTAAAACTTTCTAGACCCAAACTTCTAAGTTCTAAGCAGAGCAGAACACAGTGCACAGAAATTTAATTAGATGGCAGCTCAAAAGTCCATTGTTTAGGCATGGAAATATGTGAAGAGGGAAGGGTCAGATTTTATCTGTCGATTATGTGGAAAACATGTTACTGGCACCTTAACCAGAGCAATGCACCACCTACTTAGTATCTCTAATGGAAATGGAGGTTGCACGGAAGGATGCCCAGCAATAATTGATGGGCAAAAAGATATAGTGCAAAAAGATATAGTGCAGCGAGACTATGACAAATCAAAAGCAAGAAGGGGAAGAAAGGAAATGAAGAGGCAACGAATTCAAAGGGAGATTGGCATGTCTTCTTCACCTGGCAATCATTCTTTCACCTCAAACTTCAGTGGCTCAAGTTCCACCCCAATAAAAACAAGTGGAGCATCAACATTAAATGCATTCTGGAAACCTATAGAAAAGCAACAAGTTGATGATGTGATTGTTGAGTTTTCTATGCATGTGCAATTCCATTTGATGTGTCCAAAAACCCATATTTTAACAGTGCATTCAAAAGGCTATTGATTTTGGCAAGGTGTATGTTCCTCCTGTCTCTGAGGCTTAAGGACCACGCTACTAAAGAAAACAAAGGAACGAGTGACCGAGAGGTTGGCTAGTGTTAAAAAATCTTGGAAGTGTACAAGTTGCACAATTTTGAGTGATGGTTCGTCGGATTTATGTCATCGACCATTAATTAATGTGTTTGTTTATTGCCCTCAAGGGGTATTTTTCTAAGGCAATTAATGCAATGGATCAAGTGAAGACAACTGAATATATTTTCAGAATTTTGGATGAAGCAATTCAAGAGGTTGGCGAGGCAAATGTTGTCCAAGTTGTCACCGATAATGCCTCAAATTGTGTCAGTGCAGGGAAGATGATTATGGAGAAGTATAAAACCATTTATTGGACCCCTTGTGCAACTCATTACTTGGATTTATTGTTGCATGATTTAGCCAAATTTCCATGGATCAACGAGACAATTCAAAGAACAAGAACAATTGTAAAGTTTGTCATTAACCATCACCCCCAATTGAGCATATATAGAAAAATTGCAACAAGAGAGTTGTTGAGGCCTTGAGAGACAAGGTTTGCCACATTTTACATTACTTTGAAAAGAGTTGTTGTAGAAAAAACAAGCGTAAGAGCTATTTTCTGCAATGTTGAGTGGGAGAGATCTCACCTTTCAGAAGAAGCAAAGGGAAAGAATGTGGAAGAAATAATGCTAGGCAACAACGTTTGGCAAAACGCTAAAAAAGTGTTAAAAATGTGTGGTCCAATAGTTGATGTGCTCCAAACCCCGGGGGGGCAGCTCAATTGGCAAGTGTCGTGATATGAAGTTCCATGAGGTTTTGAGTTCAAATCCCCCCGACTTATCTTGTGTGTCGCGTATGGGGCATCGTGGGCACACCTGGAGGTTATAGTGGTAGCAGTTGGATAACACGACCCCGTGTAACACGAGTACGTGCCCAACTAGTTGTCGATTCCGCCAGACATTAAAATATATTTATAGATCAACAATAAAAAAAAATAGTTGATGTGCTCCACATGGTTGATGGTGACAAACATTGTATGGGTTTTGATTATGAGGGCATGGGTCGTTGCAAGGAAGCCATTGCAAGTGATTTTGATCATAAGGAAGTTGATTACCAGGAGATTTTGGAGGTAGTGATCGAAGATGGAACATGATGCATAATCCTTTACATGTAGCAACATGCTATTTGGACCCTAGATTACTTGGGGTATCAAGACATCAAGATGAAGAAGTCACGAGTGGACTTTATGAGGCTATGGAAGAGTTAAATCCAGATCCATCAAATGCAGCTTTGGTTAGATCACAACTTAGGGCATACAGGTTAGAAGAAGGGATACTTGGAGCCAAAGCAATGAAGTATGATAAAGTCGAAAGTGCTCCAGCAATATGGTGGGATTTTCATAGGTCAGGGGCCCAAGAATTGCAAAAGTTTGCAATTTGTGACTTGAGCCAGGGATTAACTGCATCAGCATGTGAAAGGAATTGGAGTGCCTTTGACCATAATCATTACAAGAAAAGAAATAGATTGTTATCTAGAAAATTAGAAGATCTTGTTTATGTTGGCAATAATTTGCAATTGGATTTAAACAATGTGGCTAAAGACTAAGCCAATTCTTCTACTCTATGTTTCAAGCTTGTTCTAGATGCATCAGGACATGAAGATGATCTTGACATCGAGAGTGATGAACTAGTCCTAAATCCCCCAGTGCTTTGGATGATATAGATATTTTGATGTAATAAGTAGGGCACGGGAACATCAAGAATAAAACTTGTGTTCCCATTCTAGTTTTCTTTTTGGATGCTCAATTATGTAAACCGTTTTAATCTTATGTTCATGTTTTTAATGTTATGTTTCATGAACAAGTTTTTAAATTTTGAACAAGATGATGTGTTTTTGAAATATATGTTTAATCATGTTAGCATTCTATTTGCATTTCTATCATGTGTTTAATTACATATATTTACATTTTTAATTTCATTTTATTGCATATGTTTTTAAATTTTAAATTTTGTAGTCTATCGAATTTAATACCAAATTTTATCACAAAAATTTTCACTGCCAACTTTTAGTTGAACTTCAAGGTCGTTGAACTTGAATTTGAATTCTAACCAGGTGACTTAGCATATAGCAAGGGTGCATATGACCAAAATAGCACAGAGTACAATCCATATCTAAACCAAAACACATCAACAAAGAGGCTCTAAACAGCCTTTAGAGTCCAAAAATAAGCATAATACTAATTAATAACTATAGTCTAAACTCTAGACTCTACAATCTAATCAAATCAAATCAGTCCAAATATAATTCTTCAAATAAGTGCGTCAATCAACTCTCCAAATTTAGCCCAAGAAACCCATCTCAAAAATTCCAAATTATTCAAATGCATTGTGTGATTGAAATGGAGGGTGGTGACCTATTTAAATAGCACTAAGGGGGTCTAGGGTTAGGTTTAGTGTTTCACCTTTTTTTATTTTATTGATTTTTTTAATTTGATTTTTTGTGGTCTTCATTGTCAACGATGTAGTTTTGTACGGAACTAGCCATTACCAGTTCGAAGCCTTCAACCAGACCGATACAACCCCATAACCAATCGATTTTGTGGAAACCAGTCTAGTTCTAATAACATTGAAACAAGATCCATGGATTCTACAAACCCAACCTATTGTGCTTTTCACTGAATGATTAAAACCGTAGGTCTTCCAATTCTACTCCATTGATGAAGTCGCAACTTCTTAAAGAATATGAATGGCAAGGGCTTGCTCGATGACAAATCCACCATCTAACCGAACTCATGGTGTTCCTCTCATCCAAAATTGATGTGTCTAAATAATCATCCAAACCCGCAACAAAACTAGCAAATTCTTCCTTCACCTCCCTGTGTAAATGAACTGAAAATATATTCATAAGGGTTCTTTTCACTCCATTCACCGCCTCACTATTCTTGGGTGGTGCCTTCCTTCCCATTGCTTTCAAGAATGAGGTCTTCACCATAAAATAAGTGTTGGACTAGTTCCACTTCTCAACAATGATTTTCTTCACTCAATTCGCAAAATGAACATCGACAAATAAAAGCCGAGGAGACTCCTATGAAATGATTTCCATAGTTTTCTCAACCATGGTATCCATGTTAGTTTTTTAGCTCGGGAGGTACTCCGCATGTTTTGTCTTGTATGCGGATGTTACCTTAATGTTTACACTACCAAGCACTTGACTTTGTAATAGTTTTTATAAAGTTGTTTTAAGTGGTTCTTTTATTAAAGTGACTTTTTAATAAAGTGTACCTTCTATTTTTAAAGTGACTTTATTTTCATAAAGCACTTATGTAATAAAGTGAAAATCACTTTAATTTAAATGAGACATTTTGGAGGGAATTGATCATGACCCTTGATCTTGAAAAAGGCAAGATCTAATCTTGGCCTTTGGATTTAGGGTTGGGGAACGTGAAAAGACACTTTGAGGGGAAAATGTCATTTTCAGATTATAAAAAAATGCATTGGGTAGTGTGCAAAACAAGTTGAGAAGACACCGAGAAGACGAGAGGAGTTGAGTTAGAGAGATTTTCTAAGTAAGCTTGAGAGAGGAAAGTGAGCAGCAAAGGGGGCACGTTTTCCAAGGAAGGAGGGCACGAATCCCAAGAAAATAATTTTTTTGTTTTTGGGCCGAAATATTTTTCTGTTGTGGGAGGCCGTACTGTACGGATCCATACAGTGCGTACGATTCCGCACAGTCCGTACAGCCATACGAATTTGGCATGGAAATTGAGGTATTTCGGGCACAGTTTTTGAGGTGGATCTCATAATTTTTGTGGTTGTTTCTGGGCAGTACGGAACAGTCCGTACAGCTGACTGTGGGCACAAAAAACGAGGTATGGAGGAGGCCGTATAGCAATATTGTTTTGGCATGAAAAAAAAGGCAGATTTCTGTGGGACAGATTTGGTGCTATGGGGTATTTTCCTTGGCTGGAAATGTTATTTTGCTGCTGATATGTACTTTCCTGAAGCTGAATAATACATCTCTCTCTCTCTCTCTCGTTGGGTTTCCCCACATTAGGGTTTTCCCTGGCATTTGCCTAAATTTCTGTGTTATGGGTTGCTATCCACTGTGTTATTTTCGCTGCTATTTTGCTTAGCAATGTGTATTTCTGCTTATGGTAATTTCTGAATGTGGGTTTTATGCATTTATGAAATTTATGAAGACAGTGATCTCTAGGTTGCTAAGTGTTTGACAGAATATTAGCTCGCTGATTTTTGTCATTAAAAATCTACAATCCATACCATCGTAAACCTCTCCCAAGAAAGGTGTGTCCATGTCGACACTTTGGAGAATCTCAAATGCATGGTATGTGAACTTGGGCAAGAAACCTATCCCGGTATGTGAACTTGGGCAAGAAACCTATCCTACTCCACCACTCCTCATCAAGACACAATTTGCACACCATAGTCCCTTACTCTAAATCTGCCTATCTCCACTCAACCAAAAGTTGATTCACCACTATTAAAACTAATGGTTGCTTAACCTCAACAAGGTGATGCAATGTAATGGAGTTTGAAGTATATCTTGCCTCGACAACTTTTAACAACTCTAATCTGGAGCATTCTCAATATATTGCTTGAGATTGGTGGTGGCTATTGATGAATTTGATTATCCCTACCTTGTCGTATGAGTTCCTCGATCCATGGAACTTTTATTGTCAATCTCTTCTAAAATCATATTTAAATTATGGACAATGCAAGGAATCCAAAAAACGTGAGCACACATGTTCTCAACAATCAAACCTACAGCGTTGCAAATCGATGCATTATCTGTGATAAATTGCACCACCTTAGCAAGCCATACTTGCTCAATAGCTTTCATTAAAATATCTGCGATGAATTGAGCATCATTTACCTTCCTTGAACAGTGTTCAGCCTTCAAAAAACATTGCTCCTTTTGATGAAGTAACAATGATATTGATCAATGGTTTACACCTAGTATTTGTCCATCCATCCAAGACAATGGTAACCACAAAGCTACTCAAAGAAGCACAAATAGGTGTTAAAATATTCTCAACAAGCTCCTTCTCCTTTTTGAGTAGGAGTTTTTCATAGCTAGGCCTTGAACCCTTATTGAGCTGTAATAATAGCTCTCACCATATCTTGCCAATAAGGAGACCAGACCACGTTTAAAGAGATACCCACAACTTACAAGCATAGATGGCCCTTCTAAGTCTTGTTTCAGCTTCTTTTCTCCCTTGAACATTCACCATTTTAGCAATTTTGCTCTCTTTAAGTGCAAAAGATGCACCTTTTGAAATTTTTTATGCTTGATGTTATTGCTAAGCTTCTTTTCTTTTCCTTGTTTCATGCACAATCCTTGGCTCAATGTTAAGAGCCTGAGGAGTAGCATTAGCAAGTTATTCTCATCAGGAGGTTGTGGGCTCAATGTATCAGATGGACAAGGAAGATGGCTACCGATTTGAGATTCGAGGACTAGTTGGAGAGGACATCAAACTTCAGCCCCTTAAAAGAAAGGATTGCATTGTTGTTAGAGGAAAGTGACCTCTGGGATATTGTTGAGAAGACCCAAACTATTCCTATCGATTCAGTGTTTTTGGTTGCTTACAACAAGAAGAATGTAAAGGCCAAAAGAATCATCTTGGATGCTGTGAAGGATCACATCATCCCGCATGTGACCGAGAAGACGCATGCCTACGAGATGTGGGCATGCTTGACGAAGCTTTATCAAAGTAGCAACCAAAACAGGAAAATGGTGTTACGAGAGAAACTTCACAGCTTGACGATGTCCAGATTTGATACAATTACATCCTATCTCACTAAAATCACTTAGATCCGTGATGAGTTGGGTGTTGTTGGGGAAAAGGTTGAGGATCAAGAATTGGTTAGAATAGCCTTGAGAGGTTTTTCTAAACCATGGGATTCTTTCGTCCGTGGAATTGTTGCCAAAGAGAAACTTCTTGATTGGGAAAGATTATGAGCAAAGTGATGATGAGCAGAGTGGGATCTAACCATGCAGGGCAACAACAAAGTCATGATGAGCAAAGTGATGATGAGGAGAAACTTCTCAACTGGGAAAGATTATGAGCAGAGAGGGATATAACCATGCAGGAGAACAGTGTTAATATTATGGTAGCTACGGGAGGTATTTACCTCCACGTGTGAACCTGACGAGAATAGAAGACTCCGGAAAGCAAGAGACACCCTAATGAGTTGGCTAATAACCCTAGAAGCGTTGTAGGCTCAAGAAGATAATTTATATTAGGCTATTAGCCTCCAAGAGAAGAAGTCAGCCAGAAATAATAATAATATACTGAACAGACACTATCCAGAAAAAGAAGTCGGCCCCAACAAATCTGGCAGAACCAGTATAAATATAGGGCGCCAGTTCTCATTTGCATCATCTCAGAATTGCAGTTTCCCAATTGGTGCGCACTGCAGTTGCAGTCTGGTGCACAGGTTTGGAGGAGGGTTGCAGGTGTTGCTGCAGCAGCAACTAGTTTCAGTATTGGGTTGAATATCTCTTAGCTAGGGTTTGGACTATCTGATCAGCTTTTTGTGATGCGCTATCCTTAGGGAAAGATGCGCTACCCTTTGTTTGGCTATCTAGCCTAGGGTTTGCTTCCGGAGGAATTCTCAGTCAAGGTTAAGGTGCTCGGAGGGAGGCTTCGGCCTATGGTTGGGTGACGAAGGTATCGTCAATGATAAAACGAGCACACCATCTTCTATATTCTAACAGGTTATGGGCCCACACCCCTTCAGTCAGCCTAAAACGCTGGAAGGAAACATAGCCGCTAGATATTGAGCTCGTTGAGGAATTGTCGCTAGGGTTACTAGCAAGAGCAGTTTCCAAAAGCACTGCAGCTAGGGTTACTAGCAGAAGC
>JASDQU010100237.1:123236-140455 GCA_032191745.1 Picea mariana | reverse complement strand
AACAGGTTATGGGCCCACACCCCTTCAGTCAGCCTAAAACGCTGGAAGGAAACATAGCCGCTAGATATTGAGCTCGTTGAGGAATTGTCGCTAGGGTTACTAGCAAGAGCAGTTTCCAAAAGCACTGCAGCTAGGGTTACTAGCAGAAGCAGTTGCAGAAACCCTAAACCTCTTGTCGAGGCACCTTAAGTGACGAGATTGACCTATTCTCCGGATAGTTCAGTGCACCCTAGCCCAGCGCATCTCCTGGTACTCTCAGAAGGCCAAGACGTGAAGTTTGGATTTCTGGTCAAAGACGAGAAGGCCAAGACGTGACGTTTGGATTTCTGGTCAAAGACGAGTTGTCAAAGAGTTGAGTTGCAAGTCGAGTCATGAAAAGATGAGTTGTCAAAGAGTTGAGTTGTCAAGTAGAGTTGCAAAAGTCGAGTCATGCAAAGACATGTTGTCAAAGAGTTGAGTTGTCAAGTCGAGTTGCAAAAGTCAAGTCATGCAAAGACGAGTTGTCAAAGAGTTGAGTTGTCAAAGTCAAGTCATGCAAACTCAGTTGCAAAGCAAAGTCGAGTTGACGAATTAACAAAGTCTGCATGTAAAGTCGAGTTGGTAGGTTGAGTTACTAAGACAAGTTATCTTAGTTAAGTCAAGTGATGAAGATGAGTTCCATAGCAAGTTATGGAGAAATAATTATTATTAATAAGACTCCTGGGTGCTTGACAAAGCGATTTTTTTAATACTTGTTGAAGACACAACGAAGAAGGAAGCTCTGTTGCTCGTGGGATCTTTGCAGCAAGGATAGTTTGCTTTCAGGTTTCAAGCTGCTAACTTCTACCAGAATTTGAGCTAGCTTTAAAGCTAGATCTGGGCAGCAAACTCTCATGGTTGTAAGCCTATGTGGCTGTGGTAAAATTGTATCTGCTCCTAGCTCATTCATTTGTTAATAAGAAAGATCATTTGTTGGTTTTTTCCCTCAAGCTAGAGAGGGTTTTTCCAAGGTAAAATCCTTGTGTTATCGTGCATGCTTCTATTCTATTTATGTTCTTGTATATGTGCATATTCACTGTAAATAAATTATAAATCAGCAAGAAGTATTTTTAAGAAATATTACAGATCTGAACTATATTTAAATTTCAACATCGTATCAGAGCCATGGGAGTGTAGTCACTCAGTTTTGCAGCAAGCTTGAGCTCACGCAATGTTCTTGGAAAGGACTATTTAAAGAGAACAATTCAGATTTGTTGAAAAGTTACTACAGAGATGACATCGATCTCAATGAAGGCTGAAGACGAACTTGAAGGAGCTTCCAACTTCAATATTTGAAAGGTAAGGGTTTTAAATCTTTTTGAAGAGAATCATTTGGACAGTTTTGTAACCAGTGTAGTAGAGGAACCTAATTCAAATGCAGGAAGGGAAAACTTTAAGAAGAATCAAGCAAAGGCAAAATGAATCATTTTTCATTGAATGAAGGACAGTATTATGCCTGTAAAAGAGCCTTGAAAGACTGTGAATGAGTGCTTTGACACTCTAACAAACTTGTATGAGAAGAAGGCGAGAATAGGCTGTGAACTCTTAAGATGGAGAAGGGTGATACAGTAGCATCCTTCTTCACCAAGATCTCACTGATTAGGGATCAATTGCTAGTGATTGGTGTACTAGTTGATGATGATGACTTGGTGCATACTGTTGTTGATGGTCTCCCACCCTCTTGGGAGGTATTCGTATCCAAGGTAAATGCAGGAGAGACTCATCCTAACTTTGAAAGGTCGTGGCATAATTGCCTTCAAGAAGAAGGTAGGATTCAATGTAGAATCGGCTCCTCAAAAGAAGACAATATTGCATTGACAGCCAGAACARAGAAAGGGAAAAGATTCACTGCTCGAAAGAAATTCTCTATTCAAAAGGAGAAAGACAATGGTGGTTACAAAGGTAAGGAGTTTGACATTTCAAGGGTGAGATGCTTTAATTGTCAGAAGAAAGGTCACTTTGCCAGGAACTGTCCCAAATCGAGAAAAGGACATAAGGGTAAGTTTCATGGTCTTGTTGTTGCTGAAGAGGAAGGAACTTACAGGAGGAAGCCTAGAGAGGTTTCTAGTGATCAGGAAACAAGGAAAGAATATTACCTTGTTTCAGCTCTCGCAAGCATTGTGACAGATAGTGCAAAATCTTGCTTAGTGGACAGTGGTGCCTCCAGGCACATGACAGGGAACAAAGATAATCTAGCTAACTTTAAGAATGTAAAGTTCTCTTCTCGAGTTGAGCTGGGAGATGATGCGAGCTATGCAATCAAAGGAACTGGCTCAGCATCATTTCATCTAGATTATGGATTTATGTTGCATATTGAAGATATCTTATATGTTCTAGGACTGACGAAGAATCTTATCTCAGTTGGGATTCTGGAGAATAAAGGTCACAGGGTGATCTTCATGGAGAAGAAGGCTCTTTTATGGCCCAAGGATACAGAGCTCAGTTCAACCATTGTTATTGGAATCAAAGAAGGAGGACTTTACAAAGTCCCAGAGCACATTCAGGCACTAGTTCACAGCACTGTCAGTTCTTGTGAACTGTGGCATAGGAGGTTTGGGCATCTTCACTTCAAAGCGCTTCCCAGACTTCAGAAGATAGTGAGTGGTATGCCTACTTTTCAGTTTAATCATAATAGTATTTGTAAAGGTTTCATGCTAGGCAAAAACATAAAGAAGTCTTTTCCAATTAGCACTAAAAGGGCACAAGTGATCTTAGAATTGATTCATTCAGAGATGTATGTGGGCCTATGTCCACACCTTCATTAAATGGGCATGTGTACTATGTGATCTTTATAGATTAAATGGGCATGTGTATTATGTGATTTTTATAGATGACTTCTCTAGGAAGTCATGGATATACTTCATGAAAACAAAGAATGAAACATTTAAAAAGTTTCATGAGTTCAAGGCTTTAATTGAAAATCAAACTGGAAAACACATTAGAGTCCTGAGATCAGACAATGGTGGTGAGTATGAGTCTCACCAATTTGAAGACTTCTGCAAGGAAGCAGGAATCAAGACATAGCTTACAATTCCATATAACCCCCAGCGGAATGGGGTAGCTGAGAGAAAGAATAGAACTATTTGTGAGGCAGCTAAAGCAATGATGTGTGATCAGGATCTTCCTACTTCTCTCTAGGCAGAAGTTGCAAGTACTGTTGTTTACATCCAAAATAGACGCCCTCATGCTATTCTAAGAAATGAGACTCCAAAGGAAGCATTTACAGGTAAGAAACCAAATGTGGGGCACTTAAGGATCTTTGGGTGTCCTGTCTAAATTCATGTGCCAAAAGATAAGAGAACCAAAATGGAACCATCAGTTAAGAAAGGAATCATTGTGGGGTACAGTGAAACATCCAAGGCCTTCAAGATTTATATACCTGGTGAAAGACATGTTGAGGTAAGCAAGGATGTCTCAATCCATGAAGAAGTTGCTTTTAAATGTTCCAAAGAATTGCAGCTTGATACAGAGACGGAGGAGCATGAAGCTTAGCAGGTACAGGTTTCAGAGTCATCCAGTTCAGTTATGCAGAGGGAGGAGTTAGATGAGCCACTAGATCTGTATGATCCTATGGAACCTATAGAATAGGTAGAGAGACCTTTGGATGCGCCTCAGTCTAAGAGGAAACCTGCCTGCTGTAGAGAGATTATGCAGGAAGCAAAATCACATGGTGCTCCATCAGGTAAATTCAGGGAAAGTAAAAGACCTCAAAGGTTTGCAGGCTATGTGACACAGATGTCTCAGATTAGTGATGCAGAACCCACCACATTTGAGGATGTTGCTCAACAACAAGTATGGAAAGATCCCATGATGGAAAAATATCAATCCATCATGAAGAATGATGTGTGGGAAGTGGTTCCAAGGCCAGAAAGAAAATCAGTGGTCACCTCCAAATAGTTGTTCAAGATCAAGCATGCAACTGATGGAATTATTGAGAAATACAAAGCGAGATTTGTGGCTCCTGGTTTCTCTCAAAAGGAAAGCATTGACTATGATGAAACATTCGCACATGTTGCAAGGTACAATTCCATCAAGACCATCACATCCCTCGCTTCATTTCTGGGTTGGAAACTTCACCAAATGGATGTTAAAACAACATTCCTCAATGGTCAAGTTGAGGAAGAGGTATATATAGAACAACCCGAGGGATTTGTGATTCACAGGAAAGAATCACATGTGTGCAAATTGAGAAAAGCATTGTATGGGCTTAAGCAAGCACCAAGGGCATGGTATTCGAGAATTGATAGTTATCTTCAAAACTTGGGATTCTCCAAGAGTGTTGTAAATCCCAACCTGTATTTTAAGGTTGTGAAAAATCATCCATTGATATCAGTGTTAAATGTTGATGATTTGTTCCTTACAGGAAAGGAACATTTGATAGCCCAGTGTAAGAGGGAGCTCACTTCCGAATTTGAAATGAAAGACCTTGGTCTCATGCATTATTTCCTTGGTCTGGAAGTGTGGCAAAGATCAGATGGGATCTTTCTGTCTCAAGGAAAGTACACAGTTGATGTACTACGCAGGTTTGGTATGTTGGATTGTAAATCCATGACTACTCCCATGGTATCCAACCTGAAAAAGTTGTTGAATGAGTCAGATTCTGGATCAGACTTGGTGGATCCAACCATGTACAGATAGCTAATTGGATCTTTGATGTATCTGATTCATACAAGGCCAGATATTTGCTTTGCAATGAATGCTTCGAGTCGGTTCACGACTGAACCGAGACACAGAAATTGGGTTGCTGCCAAACATGTCCTCAGGTATTTGAGAGGGTCCATTGCATTTGGACTCAAATACTCTTCTAGTCGTGGAGTGTTGTTTCATGGGTATGTTGATTCAAATTGGGTTGGAAGCTCAGTGGACCGAAAGAGTACTTCGGGTTACTGTTTCATCTTAGGTTCTGCCATGATATTTTGGTCCAGCAAGAAACAGAGTTCAATTGCGCAGAGTAAAACAAAAGCAAAGTATATAGTAGCCAGTGTTGCAAGCAGAGAAGCAGTATGGCTGAGAAAACTATTGTTCAGATTGTTTCAAGAGAGGCTAGAAACAAAGTTATCCATTGTGATAACCAGAGTTGTTTGAAGCTCACACAAAACCCAATCTTCCATGACAGGTCCAAGCATATTGAGATGAAATACCACTATATCCGAGACATGGTCCAAAAAGGTGCCATCAAATTACAGAACATTCATACTGATGAGCAGACAGCAGACATTCTGACTAAGCCTCTGTCCTTTACAAAATTTGTGCACTTCCGAGACAAGCTTGGTGTAGCTGAGAATGTCTACCTCGTTGAGAGGGAGTATTAAAGTTTACAGCAGAGTGAGTCAATCTCCAAGACTACCTTGTGTAGGCTGACTCGAGACTTGGAGAAGAGCCTTATTTGAGACAAGGCAAAAAGTCTTGTGAGCTTTGTATAAGCAAAAGCCAAGACAAGAGTATATTGTTGATCAGTCTTATTTGTGACAAGACTTAGTGACCTCATGTGTTGAGGTATTGCCTTGCGTAGGCAAAAGTGGTGTGTGAGGTTTTCCTAGGCCAAGCAATTGACCATGAGTGGAGAACCAGATGGTCACATCCTGAGACAAATGATCTTTCTTATACGTGAGATGCAAATGATGTATATGTGATGAGCTAGTATGATGGCATGTGAGACCATGGCTGCCATGAAAGACTTGTGATTGTTGGAAGAAAGAAGAAGAGTCGAGTCATGCAAAGACGAGTTGTCAAAGAGTTGAGTTGCAAGTCGAGTCATGCAAAGACGAGTTGTCAAAGAGTTGAGTTGTTAAGTCGAGTTGCAAAAGTCAAGTCATGCAAAGATGAGTTGTCAAAGAGTTGAGTTGTCAAGTCGAGTTGCAAAAGTCAAGTCATGCAAAGATGAGTTGTCAAAGAGTTTAGTTGTCAAGTTCGAGTTGTCAAAGTCAAGTCATGTAAACTCAGTTGCAAAGCAAAGTCGAGTTGTCAAGTAGTCTGCATGTAAAGTTGAGTTAACAAAGTCGAGTTGACGAGTTAACAAAGTTTGCATGTAAAGTCGAGTTGGTAAGTTGAGTTACCAAGACGAGTTATCTTAGTTAAGTCAAGTGATGAAAACAACTTCCATAGCGAGTTATAGAGAAAAAATTATTATTAACAAGACTCCTCAGCGCTTTACAAAGCGATTTTTTTAAATACTCGTTGAAGACACAACAAAGAAGGAAGCTCTGTTGCTCGTGGGATCATTGCAACAAGGACAGTTTGCTTAGGTTTCGGGCTGCGAACTTCTACCAGAATTTGAGCTAGCTTTAAAGCTAGATCTGGACAGCAAACTCTCATGGTTGTAAGACTGTGTGGTTGTGGTAAAATTGTATCTGCTCCTAGCTCATTCATTTGCTAATAAGAAAGATCATTTGTTGGGTTTTTTCCCGCAAGCTTGAGAGGGTTTTTCCAGGGTAAAATCCTTGTGTTATCGTGCATGATTCTATTCTATTTATGTTCTTGTATCTCTGCATATCCACTGTGAATACACTATAAATCAGCAAGAAGTATTTTTAAGAAATATTACAGATCTAAACTATATTTAAATTTCAACACCTAGTTGTGCTATTATTCAGTAATGTGTTTTTCTAGGAATTAATGGTCGAGTGCTAGGTTCAATTTAATCAACACGTAGGACTAAAAGAACCTTTCTCCATTAAAGAAAATGTAAAAGTCAAACTACCCAAAATCAAGAATGCAAAGAGAAGTAGACAAATTGCCACCTAAATCCTCAAAGAGTACAACCTCTAGACATGTTAAAGAGAAAACATCAAAGACCACAAAGGAAATCGATGAAGGACACAACATTAACCCTCCCTTTCTTCATCGAAATTGATGGAATTTCAAAAGAAAAACCAAGTATTACTAGTGCAATGGAAGACATTTTTATCATGAAAGTTTAGATACAATTATCTTCGTCAAGAGATGAGTATAGCCCCAAAATATATGGTAGGAGTGTGAGCTCCAGTCCAAAGATTGCAACTTTGTCTAAAAGTGAGCCACAAAGAGATTCAAGTTAAGAGAGGACCAATCTGGTAGCAAATTTGGTTAAGCAAAATTGGAAAGCATTAAATCCTTTAACTAAAATATTACACTGAAGTGACCCGAGATCTTTTGAAGAAATTTGACAAAATTTAAATTAGTGGTCCCCTTAGATCTAGAAACAAAGTGGCAAATAAAATGACCATCATTAAGACAATATTGGAAGCCAATGATCTCATAAATAATCATAGATGAATAGGGTAGAAGGAAACATAGTAGCAAGGTTCAAACACGAATACAAATACGATTTGGTACAAAGAAAACTGAATACAACTCTGATACAAAAGTATACATCTGACAAAAATTAAAAATCGTGCAAAAAATTTAAATTATATATACATATTGACTCTTATAATATATAATAAATTACACAGTATGTTACATAACATAATAATTTCATTTAGCCAGGGGTTATCTGAAACGGTTGTCGCCAATGCTATTGGGCATTTAACTAGTTTTATGCCAACAGGTCCCTAGTTCAAATCCCCCTTGGATGAGGGGCACTAGTCTACGCCAACAACTTACTAGGGAAGCCATCCACGAATGTGGAGAAGCATACCGTATGTTTCCCCACGAAGTTTTCCTTGGAAAAAAAATACCTAATATTGAATAAAAATATATATTATAAAATATCACTAAATATAAAATAATAAAGTATTTATATCATAAAGTAAGTATTCTAGAAGAGAATGACCTACTAGATCATGTCAAGCAGGTTCTCCTGGAACCAAAAGATGAAGAAGTCAGAGCAAAGGTCAGAAAGAATGAAGTCAAGGCCAAGAGGATCTTGACAGACTCGATTAAAGATCTTAGATCTAGTGCACTCAGAGGAAGCCCAAGAGTTGGAGGCAGCAGTGACGATGTCTCCTACAATATAACTCAAATGGGACAGCAGCAGCTAGACTCCAGGTTTGCATATCAGGATTGATATTTTATACTGCTACAGCCTAAGTAAGTGTTGTAACTAGAATAGCAGTCTTCAGTGTTCTATTGCTGCTATTGCTATCAAATGTTTAGTAACACTTGAATATTATTGGTATTATGATCATTAAGTAAAAGCTCATTGTTCAGTATTAATGATGCCCTTGTTTACAAGATAAATTGATCTCCTCTAGGAGATGTTCTTGGTTGTTGACCTTGTTCCAGGCAGGTTATCTTGTAAATTCCATGGAGGTTACCATGGAGATGTTGTTGTTCTTATTCTTGTTTCGGGCAGGTTACCATGGAGGAATGATTGGTCACAACACTGGAAGACTATTGTTCTTATTTCTTGTTATTGTATTTTGTTTTGGCTCTTGTTCCAGGCAGATCACAAGTTATAGCTCTGAGAAGGAGTTACTGTAACGATTGTTCCCATTCTTGTTTTTATTATTGTTCTTATTATAAGAGAATTATTCTTGTCTGTTGTTTTCCCTTATTGTTGCTCTTGTTCCGAGCAGGTCACGGGTGATAGCTCTGAGAGGGAGCTATAATGACGGTTGCATGAGGCAACATATTAGATGGTCTCTAGTTGAAGCATGGAACAGACTATCCAGACATAGAGATGTCTACATGACTGTACACATCCATGTAATGAAGGAGAAGAAGACGAAGTCAGAACCTTCTGACAAGAAGGGTACTTTTGTGGGATACAGAATATCTCACATGAAGATTGATTGTGAGGAGCAGAAGGCTCTGAAGATGATCGTACAGATCATTGATCACTCTTCAGATCATCAAGAAGAGTCAGTAGAGTCAAAAGGGCCTACCCAGGATCGTTGTAGTGACCTAGAAGAGACCAGCATGGTCCCGTGATACTTTGCAAGATGCAAAGGGGGATACAAATATATGGCATGGATGAGCCATATCATGAGGAGGAGCATATGGCTCCACCAGTGGTGAGGCAGGCAGCCCCACCAAGTACCAGCTCAGAAGGAGCTAGAGTTCAAAGAGAGTCAACCCTCACGATCCAGTAGGGAGAAGCAGCCACCCAAGGACAATTCATAGGAGATCAGACTTAAGAGAAAGTCAGCAGATGCAGAAGGAGCAGATGGCCCCGAAGATTATATAGACTCAAAGGGAGTCAAGCTTCAGAGGGAGCATGCAGACTCAGAGTGAGCATGATCTCAGAAAGAGTCATTTGACTCAAAGGAAGACCAAATCATTCAAAGAAAGTTCCCCCTCAAATTCAGGTCGGAGAGAGAGACAGCTTCCAGGACTAACAGACAGATGCCATGAGTTGAGGAGGCTAGATCGTAGCTTCAGAGGCTTCTAGGAGATGCGAGATATCCTGGGAGGATTCCCTTGTTTCAGTAGACATTGCTACAGTGACAGAGGAGGCAGCCAGTCAGAAGGACTGGGATATGGATTTTGCCTCAGCTCTAGAGAGAGCAAGAGACCACACATGTTTTCTAGCTATGTGGCATTGATGAGGAATATCATTGATTCAGAACCTTCCACTTATGAGGAAGTTGCTAAGCAGCAAGTGTGCGGAAGGATGTCGTGATGGAAGAGTATTAGTCCATCATGAAGAATGATGTGTGGAAAGTGACTCCGAGACTAGTAGGGAAGTCAGTGGTGACTTCCAAGTGGATCTATAAGATCAAGCATGCTGCAGATGGAAGCATAGATAAGTACAAAGCGAGATTTGTGGCTAGAGGGTTCTCTCAGAAAGAGGGAGAAGATTATGACGAGACCTTTGTTCCGATAGCAAAGTACACTTCCATCAGATCGATTATTGCGATTGCTTCCGTGATGGGATGGAAATTACACCAGATGGATGTCAAGACAGCCTTCTTGAATGGTGTAATTGAAGGAGAAGTGTACATAGAGCAGCCACAAGGATTTGTAATCAATGGGAAGGAGTCTCATGTGTGCAAATTGAAGAAGGCTTTGTATGCGCTCAAGCAGGCACCTAGGGCATGGTATGCCAAAATAAATAGCTATCTGATGAGTTTGGGGTTTACCAAGAGTGATGCAGATCCCAACCTTTACTACAAGGTTGAGAATGGTTGCCCGTTAATCTAGGTATGGTATGTGGATGACCTGTTTCTAACAGGAGATGAGAAGCTCATAGTTGGGTGCAAGAGGGAGCTCACCTCAGAGTTCGAGATGAAGGATCTAGGTCTGATGCACTATTTCTTGGGATTGGAGGTATGGCAGAGGCCAGATGAGATTTTTCTTAGCCAAGGAAAATATATTGATGAGATCCTACAGAGATTCAAGATGATGGACTGCAAATCCATGGCCACACCTATGATGACGAATCTGAAGCTCTTGAGTGATTCATCTTCAAATTTGGTTGATCCAATGATGTATAGACAGTTAATCGGATCCTTGATGTACCTGGTTAACACCAGGCCGGACATATGTTTTGTAGTGAATGCTCTTAGTCAGTACATGGTTGAACCTAGACATGTACATTGGATAGCAGCGAAGCATGTGTTGAGGTACCTGCGTGGTACGATTGGTATGGATTGAGATATGTCTCGGATGGAGAAATGAAGTTGCAGGGTTATACAGACTCTGATTGGACAGAGAGTGCAGTGGACCGGAAAAGCACCTCGGGGTGTTGCTTCAATTTGGGATCAGGCGTGATCTCATGGTTGAGTAGGAAGCAGACGTCAATGGCACTCAATACAGCAGAGGCAGAGTATATTGCAACTAGTGTTGCAAGTCATGAAGCAGTGTGGCTCCGAAAGTTGCTTGCAAGGTTATTTGATCTAAATTTGGAGCCAACTTTGATACATTGTGACAATCAAAGTTGTGTGATGTTGTCAGAGAATACTATGTTTCATGACAAGTCGAAGCATACAGAGATCAAATACCACTACATTCGAGACATGGTGCAGAGAAGAGTTGTGGAGCTCCGCTACATATCCATTGGTGAGCAGATAGTGGACATTCTCACCAAGCCTCTGTCTAGAGTGAGTATGAGTACTTCAGAGACAAGCTTGGCGTGATGCAGAATGTCCACCCTCGTTGAGAGGGACGTTGAGGCTTGATGTTTCTCCTCCAGTCGGCTTTCCCCTCTGGCCTAGGGTTTCCCAGATCAGTCATGTGAGTTGACGGAGGGAGTAATGTATAGCTGGGTACAGGTCTTGCCTATGCCATGTGAGGTGACTAGGTGTGAATAAGATCTATATCAAGTCTTGCCTACACCATGTGAAGTGGCTAGGTGTGAATAAGACTTGTAGCATAGCCTTGCCTATGCCATGTGAGATGGTTAGGTGTGAATGGGGCTATGGTCGTAGTCTTGCCTACACCATGTGAGGTGGGTAGGTGCGAATAAGACTACTAGGAGATGAGAAACATCACAACTCGATACAAGTCTTGCCTATGCCATGCAAGGTGGCTAGGTGTGAATAAGACTTGTGGCAAGTCTTTCCTATGCCATGCGAGGTGGCTAGGTGCAGATAAGACTTGGAACATGGTCTTGGACCATGGGATAGCCTTGCCTAAGCCATGCGAGGTGGCTAGGTGTGAATAGGGCTATGGAGGCAATCTTGCATATACCATGCGAGGTGGATGGGTGTGAATAAGACTACAAGAAAAGAAGAAGGAACATCACAACGTAGTCTTGGAGACTATGGCAGTGACTGTGTGTCATTGGACAGTAGTTGTGTGCTACTATGGTGGTTGTGTACCATTGGCAGTGACTGTGTCTCACTAGACAATAGTTGTGTGCTACTACGGTGGTTGTGTACCATTGGCGGTGATTGTGTATCACTGGACAATAGTTGTATACTACTATAGCGGTGGTTGTGTACCACTGGCAGTGGTTGTGTACCATTGGACAGTAGTTGTGTACTACTATGACTTGATAGCAGTTGTGTTACATTGGATGGCATTGTAGTAGTTGTGTGCTATTAGTTGATTTCCATGGAGACTATCAGACCGCTTGGAAGTAGTTGTGTGCTAGGGTTTATCTGTTGGTTCATGGTTGGACTTGTTTAGACAGAATCTCTCTAAGAAAGGTTGGCTGGGTTTTTCCCCCATTTGGGGTTTTCCCAGGATAAATTCTTCTGTCTTCTTGTGCTTGTTATTGCAGCTCTTATTTTCAGTACATGATATACATGCTAATGAGAAAGAAGATCTAAATATACTGGTAAACCTAATTGCTCTGTAAAGTTAATGAAAATCTAACAGTTCCATTTCTAAATATGGAGCTAGAAGAAAAAAGGGCATGTGCAGATAAAGATTGCTTTGAACGGGTGAATGGAGTGAAAATCCTTTTATCAAAGTATACAAAAACCTGTAGGACTGCTTTATGCTTGAAGCAAATAAAACCATTTGATGAATGGCAAATTACATGTTCACAAACTACACAGTACTTGAATTTACAGTACCTCCTATGTGGTCAAAAGTTGTGTTAATTGCTGCAACCCATTTTTCTCTTTCAGCGTTTACTTTTTCTACTAGCATCCTCTTGTTGACATCTTCAGCTAGTTTTGCTTCATGAGCTCTTCCTTCTGCTTCAGCCATAGCCTTTACCCTAATTGTTTCCCGCTCAATTTCTGCACGTTGTTTCTCTGTTTGACGTCGCTGAGCTTGTATTTGCTCTTCTGTAGCACGTCTGGCTTGTTCTTGGCGTACAGAGGAATCCTCTTGCATCTTTACTAATTCTTGATTCCGCATTCTCTGAGCTTCATGTTCGGCCTGGAAGCAAAACATAAAATTCTTTAATACTTTAAAAAACTCGTAACTTACAAAGTATGTGAGAAGTGATAAAAATTATTGAACCTTATAAACAACACAACTATAAAAAGTATGTTAGAAGAAAAAATTACTTGCATTCTCTTCCTGGCCAACTCATCCTCATAACGGGCCATTTGTGCCTTTGTTTGTGCTTGTTGTTGAGCTAGCTTTTTCTGTTCGTCATAAATCACACGTTGTCTCTCCTGTGAGCAGGACACACAAGACATTAAAAAAAATCTTGTTTTATATATGGAAAATAGATCAGCTTAAAATCACCTAAAAATCCATCAGCAAACGAATATATATATGTGTGTGTGTGTGTATGCAATTAGTTTATCTTTCTGCTCCCACATACATCATGTATGCAAACAGATAAAAATTCAATCTCCTAACACCAGCTGTTGGATGTTTTTTGGGAAGAATTTAGCTTGTCTATGAAAACTGATTTCATAATTGCTTTTACAAAAATAATCCCATTTATGGATCCCCTTTTAAAAAAATAACTTATATAATTTATCTTTTGTGTGTAACTTAGAAGCTTAGATTATAGTTAATAACCTACGAAGCCAAAGTGAATTCCATGCACAACACATTACAGACTATAACACGAAGACTAATGTGACCAACTGCATGCACATATATCATGTAAGCAATCCGAGGATAACTCAACCTCAAAAAATCAGCTTATGGCTATTTTTTTGGGGAATTTAACTCAAGGATATAAAAGATTTCTAGAAAATTAATCAATTGGCCAAAATATCCTTTTTGAAGATGAATTTCTCTTGTTTATATATTAAAATTCAGAAAATTGGCTACTAGTTCTTTTCAGTATAATATGGGAGCTTAGATTATTTAGTGATTTGGTAACCAACAAAGCCAAGGTGAATTCCATGTACAATGAAGCAAAGGCTATAACGTGAAGAGCCAAAGACTAATATGACCTGCTGCTCACACAGCTACACATATCAAAATTGGAATAACATTTACAAACTAGCTTGTTGGAGATTGGATGTTCAAAAATTGGTAGCTGCAGAAAGTACCTGTGACAGCAGGCCAGGAATTCCACTCAGGATACAACCCATGTGATTCATACAACATGTTGCACTATAAAACATAGGCAGATGGTGACAAATGAATTGATTATTCAAACAACTTGAACTGTTTGATTGAAGGCAATGAGAGGGTGTAAATCTTTTGGTAGGGGAAAACAATGCTGAGAAATCAATGAATTATTCAATCAACTCGAACCATCCTAATGAAGACAACAAAGGGAAGTGAAGATTTTGCCAAGCAGGGAAAAAACAATGCTGATGATGAATCAATAATCCAGTCAAATTGATTTGTTTGAATGAAAGCAACAGAAGGGTGTAAAGATTTCGCCAGGCAGAGAATAACCAAGGCTGGGAAATAATTTAATTATCCAAACAACTTGATCCATTTGATTGAAGACAACAAAAGTATGTAAATCTTTTATTGGGAAGGAAAAACAATGACGGGAAACGAATTAATTACTTCAAAAACTTAAACCAAGTGATCTGGGAGGAAGCAATGCTGGAAAACAAATTCACAATTCAACCAACTTGATTAAATTTGAGCAAAGGCAACAAAAGGGTGAAAAGCATTTGCCAGACACAAAATTAAATATTCAATCAACTCAAACCTTTGATTTAAGGCAACAAAGGGGTGTAGTAAAGATTTCACCGGGCAGGTTAAGAAACAATGCTGTACAACAGAGATTAAATCATTGTAATTCCAATCTGTAATAAACAGAAACTAAATTTAAGAGAGGCAGGAGCTAGGGGGTCATCTATGACCCCAATGGAAAACCAGCATTATCCTTCACATGGGGCATTGGAGAAGCTACCAACAATGAAGTGGAAGCATTGGCAACCTTCCAGGACATCAAACTCCTAAGCTCTATAACTTCACAACCTGACATCGTTTTAGGAGAATCCCATATAATCCTCTCTGCCCTCAGAAATAGAGAACCCAATCGGTGCCCTCACATATCAACAGGACTCTACAAATAACTGAGCCACTCCTTCTCGAGTTCAATGAAGCTCTTTCATGTCAAAAGGAACCAAAACAAAGAAGTGAATGTTATGGGCAACTTAGGAGCTACTCTAATCATTGGCAAGATCATCCTTAAGAACTCAAAAAGCTCCAACACCCATACAATCCTGATTCCATGATTCCCCTCACATTCTGAATCCCGTGGGCATCAATTCAGTGAAGAACATGGGAAGGCTCTGTAGTTTATGGTTATTGGGGGGGTGTCTCCGTCGTGCAGCCCCTCCCCATCCTTCCCTCCTCCCCCTCCTTCCCTCGGACCCTCCCTTGCCTCCTTACCCCCCCATCTTCTCCCTCCCATCTCCTCGATTGTCACTCCTGCGCCCCCTTCCTTCACCAGCTCTTCCTCCTCTCCACCTCCCTGGCTCCCTCTTCTTAGCTGTCATGGATTGAGACCTCTGCTGTTGCTGTGTCCTCATCAATGCGGTACATGCCCTCGAGAGGGCTTTGATTGGCTCCAACTGAGAAATCTGGAACCTTCAAGGCGACATCCAGTACTCGGCCCTCCAAACTACAATATGGAAAACCCAGCTGGAGAATAGATTGGGAGAGATGGAAGATAAGAAATGTGCCTGCACACTGGAAACAGAAGGCTGACTACTCGAAGCTAAGCAATGAAGGAAGGAATCCAAAGCCACCCAGGCACGTCTCACCCAGAAAAACAAGGAAATGGAGCAGTCAGTGGCCTAAATATAGCAGCTGCTAACGCAGGTGGCCAACTACATTGGATACCCAGTGATGGTGAGCGTTCCTCCAGGACCCCGTGCAGACGATCCAATGCCAGAACCTGACTCTGACATGCAGGTGGAATATGTGGCTAGTGCTCCTCTGAAAATCCAGTTACTTGTTTGCCTGTACTGCAGCTTTTTATTTTTAATAGGGCAGTTTATTAGACTGTATACCTGTCGTTTTGGGGGCAGCATAATAATCATATTTTAGTCAAAACATCCCACAGAGGGGAGCAACCCCTCTGCTGAGGAAAAAAAGCCCAATTTTGGAAGTTACTTTGAAAGCTGTCCAAATAACAAATATAACCGTTTTTGTGAGATAACAAAAAAGAAAACAGAACTAAATATATTCCTTTTCAACATACTCTACATTCACATTTGCGATTCAGCATCCTCTACATTCACATTTACAAACACAAAGAAAAATTTTATATGTAGTAAAACATTACCGGCGAAAAAGAGAGAAAAGCGAGAACCCACGTACAGTTTCATGCTGAGCTTGCACTGCTTGATACTCGGCCTTTCGTGCCGTCATCTCGGCCTGACGAGTTTCTTCCTGCTTGCGCATAATCTCAAACACCTATGGATGCCAAAAAATGTACGACACAAACATGTCTTCAACAATTGTTTGACCGTTGCCATGTATAATAAGAAAAGCGACACAAAAAATTATACCATGCAGATATAGCATCAGCTTTCCCAATACCAGAACAATATTTCTGGACTAACTCCCCACCTTTTGAACAAATACAGCATCCAATGACATTTGAAACCCTAAATAAATTCCACAAAATATGAAACTCGTACCTTTTTGGCATTTTGAGCGCTGTTGATTTCACGCAGAGCCTTGGCACCTCTCTCAAGGGCCTCGGGGTCGAAACCTGCTGCGGTAGTCCTTGGATTATCGTTTCTCACTCTCGTCTCCTCCTTTGGGGTTGCAGGAGCAGCAGAGGGCGCAGGAGGTGGAGACGGAGACGAGCCTGCTGACGGGAACTGAAACGGACCGTCACCATATGCAGGATTCACAAACACAGTAGCCGATGCCACTGCAGCTGCTAACCCCGCACTATATAACTTAGCGGCCATTGTTACAGGAAAATTGATGAGCTAGCTGTCTGTATTTGAATGAACTATGGTGTTGGAACTTGTTGTTCTACTCAGTAATGCAAGGGTGCGAATGCCGTTCAATGATATTACAGAAAAATATTGCAGAGGCGGAAGCTTTGTTATGGGTTTTTATCGGTTTTAATGCATCGGGAGCTGTATTTGTGCCAGCTCCCATTGTTTGTTATGTATGCCTTCGAACCTGACAGAAGTGATTGAAATTCGATTGCAAAAGCTCTCCTGCACTCTAATATTCTTCGAAATTCTTCGCTGCTGGTGAATAGATAATGGTTAACAGAGAAGGGAATCCTGAGAGGGCCGTTTTTTAATGTGCCTCTGGGAAGAATTTATTGTTGCCGTCTAAAGATTGCAGAGGTTTCCAACTTGCGTGGTCCGCAAGTTTTAAAGGGGTTTAGGGTTTTAGAGTTGTAGGTTTTGGAGAAGACGGCAGGAGTTTAACCGATGAAAGGGCTTACGGTTTTGGCGGATAGGTCACATGACTAGAGAGCTTATTCGTCTTGCGAGTTGATTTTATGCGTGGAGCAGTAAAATGCATTAAATGAA
>JASDQU010100237.1:102200-123216 GCA_032191745.1 Picea mariana | reverse complement strand
TGGTCCGCAAGTTTTAAAGGGGTTTAGGGTTTTAGAGTTGTAGGTTTTGGAGAAGACGGCAGGAGTTTAACCGATGAAAGGGCTTACGGTTTTGGCGGATAGGTCACATGACTAGAGAGCTTATTCGTCTTGCGAGTTGATTTTATGCGTGGAGCAGTAAAATGCATTAAATGAAAAATGTGTTGCAATATATGCAATCCAATTTAAGGTGATTTTATGCTTGGAGCACTATTGTATTAAATGAAAAATGTGTTGCAATATATGTTTTGTCAATTGGGTCTAGTCTTGGGTCTAGTCTTGGTCTTGGTAGTTGTGTTGATGACTTTTAACGGAGTACGATTGTTCTAGTTTAATGTCTTGATGAAATGTTTGGTCGCTCTTATGTTTTCTTGTGGTTTCGTGGGGGCATATTTTTCGTGGACATAGCGTAGATTGATGGTGTCATGAACCACATTGAAAAAAAAAGTGTAATCTCATTTAAAGTATTTTAAGGTATTTTAGATTTGATGGTATATATAATTAGCACAATCACATCTAAGTAATAATGGTTGATATACTTCATTAATTTTAAAAATATCCCTTTCACACTTTTTTCTGGTTAACTTCACAATTTTTCTAACGGGAATAGCATATGTGTTTCTCGTAGTAGGATTTCAAGAATATTTCTATGATCGAGTCCCTAATAGCATGAGAAGCTTGGGGATCGCCTTCCTTCTTAGTGTTATTGGACTARCTAGTTTTGTGGGCAATCTTGTCATTGACATAATTGAGAGAGTAACCAAAAGAGCAAGGCATCCGGGATGGTTAGCAAACAATCTAAATAAGTGCAAATTGGATTATTTTTATTGGTTTTGGGCAATAGTAAATGTCATWAATCTAATATATGTACAAGAAAATCAAACAAATAACATCGGTTGCAACTGGTTCTTTCGTCACAACTTGTTAAAAAGATCATTTGTTTATGGGTAGATAGTTACATCATAGAGGTCAACCAATATATACCATCTATGTTGTGATCGRCATTATAAGTACAAACACACCAAAGCAAAGATTTTAGGTGTGGCCTTGAAGTATTTAATTCGGTGTTTTAGGGAATGTGAAAATTTGGCTCTTTCATGGAGAGAAAAGAACATATGTAAATATTGTATGCCCACATGATAAAGTTGTAAAGTATCGAGTGTGTGAAGGGTTTATAGAGTATGTTGTATTTGTGAGTTTATTATGTATAAGATAATTTTAGGTGTGTTGTTTGTGAGTTTTTTTTGGTTGGGAAGATGTGTGAACTATTATAGTTTACTAGAGAGAGAGAGAGAGCACTTAGTATACAATAAACCTGAACTGGAAAGGTTAAATTTTAGCATCGCTTGCCTATATTTCATGGAACACAGTGTTTGGTATCGCTATAAACTTGATTAATTATAAATTATTGAGTATCGTTATTGCAACACAGTGTTCCAACAGTATCGTGTTTTTAATTTTTATTGTTCATAAACTTGGAACACGGTGTTTGGTATGGTTATAAACTCAATTAATTATTGATTATTAACTTTTAATATTTCTCCTTCTTTGGGAGACATAAACATCATCTAAACAAACAATTTAATTGTTCCAATTAAATTGTTGGCAATTAAATTAAGTTGTTCCAAGTAAAGTGTTTCAAAAAATAAATTATCGAGCATCGTTATTGCAACACAGTGTTCCAAACACTATTAAAAATGAACAATAAATAATTAATAATTAATCGAGTTTATTATATTTCAAGTATTCATAGGGTTTAATACTATTAGAAATAATAGGTGTGCTCGTTTTCACCATAGACAATATAGCAATATTGTCACCCAACCATAGGCACAAAGGCCACCCCCGAGCACCTTAACCTTGATAGACAAAATAATTCTGGAAGCAAACTCTAGAACCAATAGCCAACCAAGGTAGCATACCTCTCTCCAGAATTAGCGTACCAAGCAGAAATTCCAACCATAACCAAAGACCAAGTTATTATTGCAGCAATTGCAACTCTCCTCTAGTCATGCGCACCATTTGTCCTTATGCAGTTGTGAGAGTGAGTGTGACAAATGAGCTCCAACGCCCTCTTATTTATAGTCCTCCAAGTGACCTAACTAGGTCGACTTCTACTTCTGGAGGATAATAATTTAATATAAATTATTAACTTGAGTTCACTTGTCTTCTAAGGTTATTTCCTAACCTTCTAGGGTTTCTCTTACTTCCCGGAATATTCTAGACTCATCAAAGGTTACATGTAGAGGTTAATACCTCCCACGGCTACCATAATATCAACACTCCCTCCTAGTTAGGGAGGTATTAAAGGAAATGGTCTTGAGCACAAACAAACCATTCAACCAATAGCATCATCATAGCCACACAAGCTATCTCATGATCACGTAGATCAACTTATGAGCAACATCACCACTATCAATATCATCTGATAGCATCAATTGCATCATCTCTCGTGGCCATACTCCATCTAAGTAATCAGGCATGATGCTAAGTAAGTCACTCACTCAACAGAGTGATACAAGAATCACTCTTCTAATCCGGACATACGTCCTAGAAGAATAGTTGTTCCAACAGATGTTGAAAGCCTTACAATGGGATACAAGGATCATTCTTCTAATTTGGACCTACGTCCTAGAAGAATGTAAGTCCTGAAAGCCACCCTATGGGCTACAGATACCATTCCTACGGAAATGTCACTCTCAGACTATTTTCCAATCAGGTCATATGTACCATAGATATCAATCTCTACCCATATGCCTTAGAAAATATCGGTCTCGTATCAACCACCCTAATCAGGACGTCATGTCCTCAGGAGGCGGACTATTCAACCTAATCGGACCAATAATTGTGCCTCGGGAAAAATACTAGTCCATGATACGTCAAGAATCTGTCAACCTAGACCATTCTCCACAGGGAGAATGTCTGTCCATGAGCAATTTGTTATGCCAAGACCATTCTCTGCCTGGAAAATGTTTGTCCATCAACACACTTACTATCTATCTAGTTGGCAATCATCTCCAACTCTAGTGGTACTCTTCATGCAATCATATAGTAGCATACAACTTCTTCAATGCCATCTAATAGAAAATATATATACATACACAATCATGGAAAATAATAATGTTTTTTCTGCTCTTTAATGCCACTAGTCATCTTCTTTTGCGTTGATTCTAACTTAAACTACCCATATCAATTTCTGAGTTAATATTTGGATTCTCCTCTCCAAAATATTTCCAATGACTACTTTCTTGCTCAATTCTGAGTTCTAAGCAGAAAGTTATGGCCATCTGAATATTGCTAATTTGCCCATTTTTATACATTTTTCATTATGTTGCAAATAATCCCAAACACCAACTTATGCCACTTGTAGAAGTAAATAAGTCAAGGATCAGACAAATGTTTGTATGAGGAATAGATAACATTTATGACAGGGAACTGATAACAACTCTCACATTGTCATTATGATGCTCTAGTAAAAAACTACAACAATCTGGAAATGACAACTTTATGCTTTTTCACCCATTTTTCCAGACTTGGAATTTGTAGTCAAAGTGGATATCTCCCAACTGTGCACTTCTAGAAAAACTCCAATAAACCAAAGTTGTTTGTCTTGACGAGTATACAATAAGTTGAGTAAATAAATTTTTCCATATCTACCATCTGGGGGACCTTTTCCTCCTCTGAAAATCCCAAAAATCCCTAAAAAGTGGCCCAAAATAGTGGATTTTTCTCTGTTTCAGCATCCCCATTCCAAACTCATTTGGATTTATTCAATTCCTTCCTAGGTTATTTCCATTTTTTATTTTTAGACTCCCTCCAAGAAGTTCAGCTCAATCTGCATCTTTGCAAATGATCTAAACCCGGATCTTTAAAAACCACTATTTTGTAATTTATGACAAATCCAAGCAGAAATGGGCAATGACCCTCTCTCGTACTTCTGTAGATATCCTCGTTGCAGAAAAAACTTAGAAGTTTCATCTAAATATGAATTAATATGCTCTTATTATGACCAAAATAATATTTTGGCTCCAGACTTGGGTTTTTTTTTTGGGGACCAAAAGACAATTATGCCTATGTGGCATCCTTGATGACGTGGTTGTTGATGTGGAATTTTGGTCCACATGGCACCCTAAGGTGATGGCATGTCACCCTCCAAGACCACTCAACCCTACCTCGTCATTCTTCTCTCTCTTCTTTCTCCTCTTTCTTCTACGTTAGCCTTAAACATTCATAAAATATTAATATTTTATGGGCCCCACCTGCCCAGTTGGTGCACATTTGACCCTGGACGTGACAATGGTCCCACCCTGATTGTTAATTTCCATGTGGTACCCTTCATTAGACACATGGATGGGCGAGTCCCATCCCACACCATTACCTTCACGCGCACGAACTTGCACGTCTCCAAGATCCGACAATTGAGATTTGGCAAGATCGACGACGAAAAGGCCATGTCGCATCCTAAACATGCACGAGCATTCATAAACCTTTGGGTCACGAGAGTGGTTTATCCTATGCTATKTGGCACGATATTAATGGTGCCACATGGCTAAAGGCCTTGGACCAAAATCGCTTCGCTCCCATGCAACAATGGTTTATGGTATTGGTTATACCATTGTCTCATGTGGCTCCCATGTCACTTGCCACCATGCCACCAACTACCACTGTGGCAGCCCAYATCACCTCTGACATGTCACTGCCACATCACTACCATGTGACCTCCATGTCATGCTGACCTCATGTACATAAAAATATCCAAATTTTTCCAAATTTCAAAATTTTCCAAAATTGCATAATTTTTTTTTTTGTTTTTTTTGGTCCCGTGTGCATCAAAATGACTTATGCACACGAAATGCAGCACTCCCATGTCACATTTTCAATGAATTTCACTACAGAAATTGGGGCTTTTGCCCAATTTCGCCTAATTCATCATGGTTACATTGTAATTTCAATAATTTGACTAATTACAACCCCATCACATGCATATTTAGAGATTAAAATTGCAGATTTTAACCCCTGAACTTGAATTCACCGAAATTACAGACAATCTCCTCACACTTTTGCTTAGAAAAACCTGACAACCACATTGTAAACATTCTCTGAGCTTTAACTCTACAATTTTAGCTTTTGCATGTTGAGTCTAGCCCATACAAGCTCGGTGTTTGAACCTGTAGTAGTGATACCATTTTGTAACATCCCCCAACTTAACTGAGGAATATTACTTGCGGAAAAACACATAAATTCAAAAAAAAAATTGCTAATTAATTCTTGTAGCTTACCAACTATGAATTGAACACATATTCAACTAAATTATGATACCCATAATTAAATGCATCTACAACATTCTAAATGAACGTAATGCAGCCAAATAAACATCTACAACAACACATAAAAACCATTGTCATACACATGATAAAATGCACAACCATAGGACTCATAAGAAAACTCAGATAATAGATGAACATTTATCTTTAAAAGAAAGTTTGTGCAACCAGTGGTTTGGGAAGGACACTCCACCCAACCATACACTTATTGTTCCAAATCTCAACAGCAAGTCACCCCCAAGTTGGAGTTAGGAATCCACAAGAGAAGGGTGTCTCTAACAGTCAACTCACAGCTCAAATCCCACAACTTATTGGTATTCTCCTACAACTATCTTGAATTTCATCCAGCTCTCTTCCTCTCGACTTGCCCAACCCAAGGATTGTACCCTTTCACTGCTCTCAGTCCATCAGGCGTCCCATTCGTTTATTAGGGTCTCTCTAGCACAAGTAACCAAGAATCTCTATGTTGGGAACTCAAAGGAAATTCATTAGCAAGAAAACTACTAGGAATCAACAACAAACAATTGTTGTTCTAGTGCAACTCACCTAGGAGTTCACTCTTCAAGACTGACAACCTAGCTCTTCAATATTTAGCTCCAGAATGCTCAAAAAATGCTCCAACACTCTCCAGAATTCGCCCAACTTTCTTGGTCTAGCTCCAATGCTCTTTTTCCTTGCTCTTTGCTTATTTTATTTTATTGTTGGGGAAATCGGCAACTCGCCAGTTCTCGTACTCGCGTGACACGGGGTCGATACCTGGCGGCTACCACTATAACCCTAGGTGCATCCACGTAGCCCGCATGAATGGCGCACAGGTTAGTCGGGGTGAGAATCGAACTTGAGACCTCCTTTACAAATTTCCTTCCATATACACAGCACTTGCCAATCGGTCTACACCCCTGCGGGCGAAAGGTATGCGGGCTTGGCCCAGTTAAGCTTTGTTCCGCGACTAGACCACGTCCTTGCTCGGGTTTGATCACAAGACCTGACCTTCGTTGCAAGAATGAATTTACCATCCAGCCGCCTCCACCGGCCTTTTGCTCTTTGCTTATTGTTCATGCTAAACTGAATGTGGAAAAATTGCTTATTCTCCCCCATACGAATTTCTTGTATTTTCCCAAGATAGTTGACTTCTCACTCTGCCCAATGTTGATTGTACTACACCCCCATGCTCCTAATAACTATGGAAGTGACTTCTAAACCCACCCCCTGACAAGTATTCAATGATTGGGCTCTCATACACTCAACTAGAAAATAAAAGGTTTTCCCAAATGATAATAAAATTCAGAAATCTGGGTTTAGATGGATACCCATAATTAATTTCCTCCTCGAATCCCTCTTAGTCACTCCTAGACATTTCCCTCTCTCGTGGATAAATCATCCCCCACCTCTGTCCATATTTCCAACAACTGGTATCACATTATATATTTATTAAAATCAGAAATACAATTCGCATATTATATCACTTGGCCATAGCCATATTCATATCTACATTAAGCATAATTAAACTAAGGACTATATTGGGGATGTTACATTCATTGCTTTAATTCCAAAGTCTAATGGCCTTGTTTCCTTTGATCAACATCAACCCATCTCTTTATGCAATTATATTTATAAAATTATTACAAAAATCATTGCTCTAAGAGTTAAAAGGTTGTTGTGACTTCAATCTCAAATGAGCAGTTTGGGTTCTTGTCAAGTAGGAAAATTCACGAGACAATTGGAGTATCCTGGGAGGGGATACACTCAATCAAAACTAAAAATCTTTCTTCTATGGTTATAAAATTTGATTTGTCCAAAGCTTATGATAGGGCAAGTTGGTTACATTTTAGAATGATTTTGATTCGTGTGGGGTTTATTGTTCGTTTTGTAATTTGGGTCATAAGTGGGTCATATGTATTTTTTGCAATACTAATTAATGGGTCAACTTTAACTTTTTTTAGGCCTGGCAGAGGGCTAAGGCAAGGATGCCCACTCTCCCCATCATTATTTCTCGTTATTGTAGAGGGTTTGATTAGAGCTCTCAATGAGGCAAAAAAATCTAGAACTTTCAAAGGAATCAAAATAGGAAGTAGCATTTATCTATCTCATCTCATGTTTGTGGATGATATCTTGCTTTTCTATCAAGGCTCAACAAGGGATGCTATACGGCTCAACGGTTTCTTTTTATGGAATATATTATGATGAGGTCATATTTTTTTCTTAGTTATTTCCATTTCAAAATATAAATATGCAAGTTGGGTTGAAATATCTAGGGTTATTTCTCAAGTCCAATGATTATGGTAAGAGAGATTGGCGTTGGATTATAGCCAAGGTGGAAAATAGGTTATATGTTTGGTACAATCGTTGGTTATCTCCAGGAGGTAGGCTTGTCTTAGTAAAATCTATATTAGAGGTAATTTTTGTATATTGGGTGTCTTTGGGTGTTATTCCAAAAGGTGTTTTAGATAAGTTTCAACAACTAATTTGTATATTATTTTGCTCTAGAAGTAGGGAGAAATATGGGATCCCATTGGTCAAATGGCAATACATTACCACCCCAAAAGATATGGGCGGTTGGGGTTTAAAGAATATTCACACCTTCAACGGGTATTTAGCAACTAAATGTCTTTAGAGGTTGATTGGGGGTAAAGATATTAGGTCTAAAGTACACTAAAAAATACATCTATTTAGAATTAGTGGAAGACTGGATTAGGAATCTACTTAAAAAATGGAAAAATGGTCTATTATATGGAAAGTTGTTGTATTGTCATTTCCTATAAATGGTCAAAGGCTTGTATAGAAGATTGGGAATGGGGTTTGTGTTTGGATTCGCTCATATCCTTGGGTTGAATTGGCGAGGGTCACAAGTTATTACAAGGATTGATTAAGAACCTCCACATGCTTGAGTTTTATTTCCTTAATTGGGTTGCATATCAAAAAACAACTACTATTTGGAAGCAAGTGTGGAAATCAACTGATATATAGAAAGTTATTGTTTTGTCATTTCCTGTAATTGGTTAATGTCTTATATGAAAGATTGGGAATGGAGTTTGCAATTGGATTAGTTCAGATCATCAGGTTGGAGTGGTGAGGGTCACAAGGTATTACAAGGATTAATTGAGAACCTCCACATGATTGGTTTTTATTTCCTTAATTATGTTGCATATCCAGAAGCAAGTACTATTTGGAAGGAAGAGTGGAAATCAATTGGTATGTTAGGGTTAAAAATTAGGGATGATATTGAATGGGAGAGATATATAACAACTTAAATATTGTTCTATGTGAGAATCATTGAAGTTAACAACAAGTTACTTTGGGGGAGGGGGTGAATTCAATAAGAGGAATGTATACTCAAATCCTAGTTGTCGGCTTTTAAGTATAGGTGAAAGAGTTGGGAATGTAGTTTGGTGGTGGAAAATAATACAGAAATTCAAATGCCCTTTAAAACCCCAAATATTTATGTGGTTGGCCCTTGAAAATAAGGCACTTACTTGGGATAACTTACAAAAAAGAGGAAATTGTGGTCTTGGATGGTGCACTGTTTATAAACAATTTGATGAATTTATAGTTCATTTGTTAATGTTCTACCTTTTAACTCTTCAACCGTTGAAAGAAATGGAAGCGTTTATAGGACCAAGGGAGGTTTTGGGGGGACTCACAATAGAAGAAGGTTTGAATAGGTGGTGCAATAATTTTGTTGTCGAAAAATTTAAAGCTCTTCCATTGATTGTTGGGTGGGGAATTTGGCTAGCTTGTAATGCTTAGATATTCGAAGGTAGACTTGTCCCCCCATTTCGATGTGTTGTTTAGAGTGTGTATATTCTTGAAGGTTTTGAGCAGTTTTCCAAAGGAAAGCCTTAGATATAGATTACAGTAGAACAAAATAATAAAAGTGGCTCCTAGGCATATTTTGATGGGGCTTGCCAAGGTGACCCTCTGAGGTGTGGAGCAAGAGGAATTATTTGCTTACATGATGATTATTTCATCAAATTTAGAGCTAGATTGGGTGGAGGCACAAACAATCTTGCAAAACTTATGGATCTAAAGTTGGTTTTAATGTTAGTTGCTAAAAAAGGTGCTCACACTCTTCAAATATTTGTTGATTCCCTAGTTGTTGTTATTTGGATGAATGGGGTAAAATGTTTGGACAAACGTTTCTTGAAGCCCATATTTAAGGAGATACAATGTTCTTGTATTGTTTTTAATATTATTTCTTTCCATCATGTTTACAGAGAAAGGATTGTTGATTCCAATGATCTTTCAATAGTTGGGATCTAGTTCATCTAGGATCAAGTAGATGGTCAGTCCATTGAATATTTTCACATTCCTTTTTTTAGCATTTCTAATGTACCATACAATTCCTCTCAAAATGTATAATTATAAGGATTATATGATGGATGATACTTAACTATGTCTTTATGGAGATCCACATGGATTATGTTTGTACTTTTCAGATTTTGTTTTGGATTCTTTTTTGAGGTTTTTGAAGGAACATGTTTTATATGACATTATTTTTATGCTCTCCTCATTAAGGAGATACTTGAAAATGTGATATTGCATCTACATAATGTAATTTTGTCATATATAACATAAAATTACGTTTTTTTTTCAAAGGAAAAAAGATTAAAAAACACTCGTTTCTATGATAAAAAAAACAAAAAAATTCCAAGTTAGATAAGTAATTTTGATTACAATGTTGATGGGGTCTACAAGAGTTAGGCAACAAACACCCAACTAGCCTGAAAATAGAAAGATAAGTAACTCCACACCTTCAGAATTAGATAAAAATAATTAATGATAAGCCTCTTCGAGGGGGGAACCTCCTTTTACAATATAATAAAGGTACAAGATGAGATGATTTCTAAAACTAGGTCTCCTTGGTATATATAAGAGACAAACAGGGTACAATTATAATTAAAGGGTCTAACCGACAACACTAATACAACAATAGAAATGTAATAACTCAATATCTAGGGCTTTATCTAAAGTTTAACATGGGGCTTTATCTAGGGCTTAACATGCCCCTCCCTTTCATACAAGTGTTGCCCTCAATACTTGATTAGTTGCAGATGTTTCTACTTGAAGAAATCATCTTCCCATGCCACCTCTTCTATTGGTAGGTTCTTCCACTTGATGAGGTACTCAATAATTGCTCAATTACACAACTGCTTGATCCTTATTTCAAGGATTGTTTCTTGTTCTAGTACAATTTTCCCTTCTTCATTAATCTTCACTAAAATAGTTTGAACCGATATCTTATCACCTATTATGTCCTTCTTTAAGCAAGAACCATGGAAGACTGGATGTACACGTGAAGATGGAGGCAACTCCAATTTGTAATATATACTTCCAATCATTTGCAACACCTTATAGGGACCATAGTACTTGGGTGCTCATTTATTGTCCTTCTTTTGTTGCTTGAGGGACATTTGTTTGTATCATTGTAGCCTTAGAAATATATAATTTCCCGCTTCAAATGCCCTTTCAGTGCGAGTATTGATCTACTTGTTGTTTCATCCTATTTTGTGTTGTAACCAAGTTGTCCTTTAATAGTTTGAGAACTCCTTGTTGGTACTCTATTTGATATTGTTCTACTTGAACCTTTGCTTTCCCTCTCAACGGTGATGTGATAGATGGAGGATGATATCCATAAAGTGCCATAAATGGGGACATTTTTTATGAAGTATGGAAAGACGTGTTGTACCACTATTCTGCCTAAGGCAACCACTTGACCCATTGTGTTTGTTTATAAAATGCAAAGCAATGAATATACCCTTCTAGACATTTATTCACAATCTTAGTTTTCCCATTGAATTGAGCATGGTAAGAGGAGCTGTGAGTCAATTGAGTACCCAAACAATAAAATAATCCAGTCAAAAAATTACCAATGAAAATTGGATCTCTATCATTTACAATAGTCTTGGGGATTCCACGTGTCTTTTGAACTATTTCCATGAATGTTGTAACCATTATACTTGTTTTACAAGGATGAGAAAGAGAACAAAAATGGGCATATTTTGTTAGTCAATCCACCACTACCATGATGAGTATTATCATTTTCTCACATGACAAAGGGTTCTACAAGAATTTCTATTCCTGCTAAACCTCCAAAGAACTCACACATGACACTTGAAGAAAGTGAAGACTTAGAGAACAAGGTATCCAAGAACCAAGTTAATGACATGAATGATAGTGTGTTGAAAATTGTTGATTTCTCACATTCTAAAGAAATCCTTAAAAGGGATAAGAAAAATTTGATGGATCAAAAGATGGAAGGATTACAAAAGTCCATGGAAACCATGCTTTGATTCCAAATTTAAGGCAACAAACACCCAAATAGCCTAAAATAGAAAGAGAAGTAACTCCATCCCTTGATAATTAGATAGAAGAATGAATGATAAGCCTCTTTGAGGGGGAAACCTCCATTTACAATATAACAAATGTACAAGATGAGATGATTTCTAAAACTAGGTCGCCTTGGTTTATATAGGATACAAAGGGTACAATTACAATTAAAGGATCTAGCCAACAACACTAATAGAGCAATATAAATGTAATAAATCAATATCTAGGGCTTAACAACGAGAGTGGAAAATCCTATACTGAAGCTTAAAGTCTTTAAATTATATGTAAAGGTCACAAGGTAAACCAAGCTTATAACCTTGCTAGAGGCTTCTTTGATTGAGCTTGCGAGGGTTCTCCAAGACTGTGTGGAGTTGGTGTTTTGCTTTGTCTTAATCAATCTCACCTTTTGAATATGAATTTGGTTGCTGGGAAAGGTACCAACAATAGAGCTAATCTCTTTGCATTGTGGCACCTACTAAAAATTGCAAGAAAAAGTTTAAGGAGATTGCATTTCTTTGGATACTCCAAGTTAATGGTGCATTGGGCAAACAATAAGTGCACATTGATAATTTGTCTTTAGAACACATTAAGATCCATGTCTTGGAGATGAAAGAGAGATTTGAAGAAAAAAAAAATTCTCATGTATATCGAGAATTTAACTCTCTTGCTAATTAGTTTTCAAAAGAAGCTCTTCAATTATAGGAGGGAATCCTTTCTAAGCAGGAGTTCAAAGGAGTCTCATAGTTGTTGTTAGAGTCATGTTTTGAAGTAGGGTCATTTTTTTAGTCTTTAGTTTAAGTCTTGATACTGTGTATTTATATCTTGTGTATTTTTTCTATATGTATGGAGCCATTGGGTAGACTCAAAGATGACATAGTCCTCTCAGAGGTTTTCTATAACGAGCTTATTACTTAAGATGAATGTAATATATAGTGACAGGGAAATAGCACAACTCTCTACATGATAGCCACAACACTATTATTTTTTTGAGCCTAGATAGGTAGTTGATGTATATTATAATTTCACCCCTGAAATATGGAATATAAAGCTTTTTTTCTTAGGGAAAAAACAAGCTTATAACCTTATATTACAGGTGTACTAACTTCATTAGCTAAGAATGCAACACCAAAGAAATACTATGCATGCAATGCGAGCCATAGTAGGATATTTAAAGTTTCAATCCAAAGTTGGAGAGTCATCCCTTATTATTATGTTGTAGGCATGGATCATAGAAATCATTTTGTTGTTCACTACCAATTCTCAATGTTGACAAAAAATTAACAAGCTTGTAAGAAATATCCCTCGTCCAGTTGATCAGGATATCTACTACGGATCTAGTGTTCTGTCTCACAGATTTGATACACTCGGGGTTTCTGGATGCGTTTTATCTTCAGATCTGATACTCTGGGGTTTCTTGATGCGTTTTAGTTATGTGCTTGAGATATTTCATGGTTGTTGCATGTGCATGTTATATGTTATGGTTTAAACAATATATATATGATGCATGCGGAAATAAGGAACATCAACCACCCAATAATATGTATTATGAGATTCGAGCATGGAAATACAATGAAATACTAGAAATATAGAAGATAGTCTTCAGTTAGATCTCATGGATCGTCACTGGAATACAAGCAAATAACATAAAATACCTGTGATATTAAGATGAAGGCAAATTTTATGCATGCACGAATAGATTGACAAAAACGACGGTTCTGGAGAAGCATGGTAACCGCTACAAACTGGAAAAATCGTCCGGAAGATTATACCCATCTGAATGAGCTGGAAATTGCCCCAATAGAAGCACCCTGGCCTCTAGAATGATATTGGTGACTGTCGGATGACATATCTGGCCTCTGATGCTCTGGATCTCATCCCCTGGGGGTCTACGCACCTCTCGGGCTCTCTGGATGCGCCCCAAATGATCCCACCAACGGAATCGGCTGTTATAAGACTCAAAACGTTCGCCTCGCCAAATGCGGAATTGTGTCGGAAGGGTTTCCCCTGATCTGCTCTGATGCTCCGTTTATAACCCCAACTATCCTTCCAAAAGAGTTGTGCCCTAAATGGATGAATGATGCACTCTGAAGGATTACACCATCTGAATCTGATGGGAAGTGGCTCAATCTATGCGCCCTGGCTGGATCTCAACTAGGTCAGAAGGAAACTGCAATTCGAGCTCTGATCTCATGTAGCTACATAAACCCTCTATCTGAACTTGTGCCCCCACTAGCTGAGGTGTGCAACACTGATAACTGGATACTCCTAAATAGCACGGTGGAATACCTGGATGGTATCTCCAATGGGATAGGGTGTGTCTCTCAACACCAAAATCTATGAATGGTGGTGGTTTCCTCAAGAAATCCACAAAATAGTAGAAGTCCAATCTCTTCCTCCTCTGGGAACTCTCAACATCAAATCATAACAATCCATAATGAGGAATTAGGTCAAATTCCTCCCTTTATACTCTTCCCAATCTAATTCACCATTGACCTCACTTAAGTTAGGCGCTTTTCCTCCTAAGGTGAATAATTAATTAATTAAGTCCCCCTTTAGCACCTTTTCGTTCTAATTCTTCATTGACTTAGGCTTAAGTGACTTTTCCTATGCTTTTTGGCTTAATTCATCGTTTAGCCACCAAATCACTCTCATTTCTCCCTTTTGTTCCTTGTTTGTGCCTGACTATAGTCTACAGGAACACATAGACTACTAAGTCATCCCTGTTGGCCTACTCTTGGGAACGATGTTGGATTACTGGGAGGGGGGGTGAATCAGTAATAGCGTAATTATAATCTTTTTTCTTCAAATGTTATATCATTGTAGAATTATTATCCAATAATGAGAAGTAAGAAATAAACAATCACATACATACACAGTACACCAGTGTTTTACATGGAAACCCAAATCGGGAGAAAACCACGAAATGTTTTTTCTTATGTGTCTTGAAGAATTACATTCATTGGAAGCACCAACTTCCTTTGTTTTCCAGCTGCAACTGGAAGGAGGCTCCAACCCCCTAGTTTCTCAGGCTACAACCTGAGGGAAGCTCCAACTCCCCAATTCTCTGGCTACAACCCTCTATGTTCTTCGACTACAACCGAAAGGTGGCTACAACCACTTGTCCTTGCCCCGTCCTGCCACCCTGAAGTAGAAGTAGAATGATGGAACCACTGTTACACTATCACTATGATATATACCACTGTAAACCTGTACCAATAAATCTGAACCATGCATCAACTTGTACCTCAACCTGTAATCAACCTATACCATAAACAAGTGCATCAACCATGCACCAACATGTACCCAATAACCTATAATCAACCTGTACCATAAACAAGTGCATCCAACCATGTACCAAGTATGTACCAATCACGTGTCAACTACTCATCAACTATGACTCATCAATATGTACCAACATCATCAACTATACACCTCATGTATGTCCCAACTCATCAACTACTTGTCTCAACCATGTACTCAACATGTACCTCAACCAAAAGCCCTCATCAATTTCATCATCCAAATATGATTTGTAGCTCTGTAATATACCTGGTGTATATGATCACATTCCTGCAAACCTTCCTTAACTTTAACAACAAGAGACTAACATTTTCATCAAAATTTTCTTTAGTCTCACATGCCTAGTTTTGGATTAGTCAACAACCCCAACTTGAAGTAATCATAACTTTGAACTTGTAATGTATAAAGATCTGAAACTGATACACAATGTTCTTTAGTGTGTTTTATGCAATTCCTCCAGGTGTCACTACTTGGAACCTCTCAGAAAAGGAGTTATAACAAAAATGGCATACCTTGCCGAATTTTGGCTTATTCTAGAGAGCAACCTTGTAGAGTGTGCGTTGCACGAAATATTCATTGAATTGATCTAAAACTGTTATAAAGCATACTACAAACTATACCCTAACCAACACATTTGGTCTCATGGAATTTGGATCTGTTATGAAGACGTTATGACATTTTTACCCAAAACACTTGTTTTTGACTAGTTTAAGGACTAGCCACAAACCCTATTTTCCACAGAGTGTAACTCACAAAATACAACGACCCACAAGCTGAATTTTTTACCACAGATACTTGGTTATGTTTTCTCAATGGGATAGAAATTTCACGGTCTGAATCATTATAGAAAAAAATTTATAGTGAAAATGGTGAGATGACCTGTAAATAACATACCCTAGAAAGCACCATCAAAAGAATTTATCCTTCCTTGCATTTCAGCCTTCTTTTCTTCACTTTCCTTAGAATTTCGGCTTAGATATCCTTTGTTTACCTCAGACACCTATAGATATTCAATATTCTCAAGTGTGATTAAAATGAGAGAGCCTTGCCTCTTATTTATACTCTCCAAGTAGCTTCCTTAAAAACATCTTCTAGGTCACTTGGCCCACTTTCCTTATTTTAGGGTTAACCCACTTCTAATTTCTCCATTAAATTTATTATCGAAATAATTTATTTTGTATTCACTTTGAATTATAATACACTCATCACTTAACTTTATTATTTACCTTTTAAAATCTCTTAAACCACTTTGACTACTTTGACCTTTTGGGGCTTCTAGATGACATATGAGTGTCCTCCAACTTCGTAAGGCCATAAATCTCAAACCGTGAGGAGTTATGTGACATTCCACATACCACCAGAAATGGAATGACATGTACTATCCATATAGAATAGTATTACCTTCAAATATAGCAAAAATCATACCATTATCCATCAAACAAACTTGGGTCCATTACCCAAACCTGGGTTCTCCAACTTCACGTGGTCATAACTCTCTAATCGTGAGGAGTTATGTGATGTTCTGCATACCACCGGAAATGAAATGACAAGCACTATCTATCTAGAATAGTTTCCCTGACAAATTCACTATCATTCATCTCATTATTCCACAATTAAGCATGGGTTATCTTCCTCTGCAAAACGTCTTCCCGTGAGGACTTTCACCATAAGGGGACCACTTTGGAGTTCATCCATATTTACTTCTTATCAACCATGAAAAAACAATAATGAGTCATATTTACATCAAACAATCTTGGGTCCATTACCCAAACCTTTGTGCTACAGGGCTTTCTTCAAGGGTTGACATCAATGACAACCAACCTTAATCAACAAACGAGACATCACAGTCCTCCCTTACCAAGATTGCTTGTCCTCAAGCAACATGAATCCTGGGTGCTACAAAATATGCTCTCCCTCCCATGTGTCATCCTCCACTAGAAGACCCGTCCATCTAACCAAGCACTCCCTGATGACCCTGCTCCTCAACATGCGCTCTCTCTACTCTAGTACCTCCTCCGACACTAGCTCCAACTGACCCTCCTCATCCAAGGGTGGTAACTCCTCTGAAATGATAATCTGTTGTCCCACGACCTTTTTAAGGCAAGAGACGTGAAAGACGTTATGAATCTTGCTACCCTCCGGTAGCTCTAGCTTGTATGCCACCTCGCCTATCCTCTTGATGACTCCATATGGCCCATAAAACTTCGACTTCAGCTTCTCTACTCCGCTCCTCTTCAAGGAGGATTGTCTGTATGGTTGTAATCGCAGAAAAAACCAAATCCCCTACCTCAAAGCTGTGCTTGACTCTTTGTTAGTTTGCATAGATCTTCTGTTGGTTCTGAGTCATCTGCAAGTTCTCCCTCACTGCCTGCATAATCCTCTGACTCTCCTCAACCCAATCTTTGGTCGTCGGGATCCTATTGTCTCCAAACGCAGTCTCCACAAAGGAGGGTGCATCGTATCCATACAATGCCCTGAACAGTAACATCCTGATAGACATATGGTAAGTTGTGTTGTAGCAATACTCACCCATGTGTAACCATCTCACCAATGTGCATTTCTGCCCCCCCAAATAGTTCCTCAAATACCCCTCCACCTATTTGTTGACGATATCTGTCTGTCCATCTATTTGTGGGTGGTAGCTAGTACTCGTAGCTAGTTCTATGCATGTCAACCTGAAAATCTCCTGCCAAAATGCGTTGATGAAGCACCCGTACAATCCCCTGCTGCTGTTGTGGTCCTCCCCTCTGTGGCTCTCTGGAGCGGTTCTTGAGTCTGAGTCCACAGTACTCGACTAAGGTCATGTCTTGATGGAAGTCATGACCCAATGTTGCGTACTCCCTCCTATACTCTGCAATGTCGTTGGCATGAGTGGGTGGCCTTTGTGCTATTGGTGGCGGTGCTGCTATTGGGGGTGCCCTCTGGAAACTGGGAAACAAGGGTCTGGGAATCCTACTCGCAGAGGTGTATGTGCGAGAGGGTGACTGGGGTCTACTGCCTGCTCCCGAGTTCCATTGTGCTGCATGAGAGACTTGTGTATCTGGGGTGCCCACTCTAGCCAATCTATCAACCACCTATGCCAAGGACTGAGACATGGTCTGTTGACTAGCTAACATATCGTTGATAACCTGCATGAAAGCTGCCTCTGGATCTACAGGGGCCTTGCCACTTCCCTCTGGTCGCTCATATCTGTCTCCTAGTATCCTCTCTGCCTCGCGCTCAGCGTCATACTCTACCCTTCTCTCTGCTTCTCTGCGTGCCTCTTCCTCTTCCTCTGAGCTAGGAGGAAAAGGGGGGAAATTAGGCCTATGCCTTCTTTCCTGATGCCTGTTGTAAGTGACATATTCATCACCTACGTGTTCACGACCATCTGGGTCTTCTGCTGCACTCATTGTCTTTAGTCAAAGGCTGGCAGGACTAAAGCTCTGATACCACTGTAATGTTCCTGACTTGGCTAGTCTCGAAAACGCTACTAATGTGTGTGTAGGATCAAAGGTTTACAACATATAAATGATCATACAAATAATAAACGCGTCAAAGGATTGCAAAGTTTGTATTATGATATCTCTGTGGATTACAAAATGGTCGAATGCGGTTGAATAAACTGACAATACTCGACTATATCAACAGACAAAGGATCTTAGCCAGAATACAAATAAGCAACTGCGGCTAAATAAAATAACAACACTCGGCTAGATCAAAAGACAAAAGGATCTTAGCCGGAATACAAATAAGCAACTAAAAGATAATACTCGGAATATGGGAGCACTGCGGAATCAATGAAGAATGATGAAAGACTTGGATGATCTTCCTGGTGACTAGGGTGTGTCTTTCAACACCGAAATCAGCCAACTGGTGTCTTCCTTCTGAAATACACTGAACTATCTCTCCTGAGATGTGCCTCTTCTCCTCAATGACAAGTCATAATCTGCATAATAATGAATTAGGTCGTGGACCCTTCCTTTATAGCTTTTCCAAACCCTAAATCATGTTGAAACCCTAATTCATTGTTGACTTCCAAAACCCTAAATCATTGTTGAAACCTTAATTCACTGTTGACTTCTATTTTTAGCTCATAATGACTTAAAAACACTTTTAACCCTTTTTAGCTCAATGTCACTTTTCGAATATAACACCTGTGACTGGAGTGACCTCTAGTAACCCTGTTTACCCCTCTTTGGCCCTGGCTATAGTCTAATGGGGCAGTTTAGACCATTAAGCCTCCTCTCTGGAGCTCCTATTTGGAAAGGGACATTACAGTCCTCCCTTCCCGAAATTGCTTGTCCTCAAGCAATACCAGTCCAGGGTGCTGTAACACCTGCTCGCTCTCCCAAGTCGCGTCCTCTACTGGAAGCCCTCTCCATCTGATCAAACACTCTCTGATAACCCTGCTCCTCAATTTCCTCTTCCGGAACTCCAAAACCTCCTCCGAAACTAACTCCAACTGTCCCTCCTCATCCAACGGGGGAAGCTCCTCTGATGTGCTAATGAATCGTCCCATTGCCTTTTTTAGGCAAGACACGTGGAACACGTTATGAATCTTGCTCCCCTCTGGAAGCTCTAGCTCATAAGCAACCTCGCCTACTCGGCGCATGATCCTGTAAGGACCATAAAATTTGGGCTTGAGCTTCTCGACCCCACTCTTCTTCAGAGATGACTGTTACACATTATTTTCGTCATCCCTATGATCGTTAATGATGTAAACCTATATGTTGCCTTCAGAGGGGTCAGTGGCTTGAGTTCCTAAAGAGAGAAGGGAGAAGAACTTTTCCTGAGAAAATAAGTTGCATTTTCCTATGTAAAAACCTTATAAAAAAGGAAGTTCGCAGGTTGCTATATAGGCAGGGTGCGAGAATGACCCATTCTCGCAGGTTTCACTATAGCTAGGGTGCGATATGTTCGTAGGTTGCTCTATAGCTAGGGTGCGAGAATGCCTGCACGTGGGAAAAATGAGCGTTTTCTCGAATCTTCTAGAAGGAGAAACTTCTATGGTGAGGTGGCATCCGAATGGTTTGGATCTTACTCGCTTTCAAGATTTAGTGGGATCATCCTAACCTCCTCACCTTATCCTCTTCAACTTATAAAAGTAGAGGAGTTCTCATGGAGAAAGTTAGCTTGGGTTAGCTTTGTTGGTTCTTGAGCTTGTTAGCTTTTGTTGGCTTGGAATTATTGGCTTGGTTGGAGTGGCTTTGAGATTTGCTTTGTCAAGATAGATTGTGAGCAGCTATCAGATCCATGGTCTCAGAATCCTTGGAGCAAGAAGTGTGTGGGGAACAAAGGACAGTTGGAAGGGACCTTATGACATCAAGGCCATGGTTGTAATCTCTCTTTCACATCTAATATGATACAGTAATATGATTCTTTCCTACAAAGCTTCTTGTGTTTTATTGTATAACTCCTTGATCATATACATAGATTGACTTTTGAATAGATTGTGCTTTCTTCACTTCAGTTGGTTTGTATTGTTTTGGTCTTGACTGTACGAGAGCACTGGAGCGAAGCGGGAGCAACAAAGACCAAAGGAAGCGATAATAAGGTATGTTCTTTGTTCTTGCCTCCTATTTAATTCAATGGTTAGAATCTAGGGAAAGAGTCATGTTCTGTCTTGCTTTGTTCTAGATCCAGGTGGATCTAGGGAGATCGGTTTGTGTCCGCACTTACGGATTTATCCAATAACAATGACTGTCTGTAGGGTTGGAGTCTCAAGAAAACCAAATCTCCAACCTCAAAGATGCACTCTCTCCTGTGCCTGTCCGCACTTATCTTCTGTCGGTTTTGTGCCATCTGCAAGTTCTCTTTCAACAACTTGAGAATCTCCCGACTCTCTATGATCCAATCCTTGGCCTTGGGAGCTCTGCTCTCCCCGAAGACAAAGTCTACCAAAGTGGGAGCATCATATCCGTACAATGCTCGGAAGGGTGTCATACCAATGGACATGTGGAAGGTGGTGTTGTAGCAATGTTCTCCTAAATGTAACCACTTTACCCACATTCTTTGTTGTCCTCCTACATAGTTCCTCAAATACCCTTCAACCCACTTGTTGACAA
>JASDQU010100237.1:66094-97563 GCA_032191745.1 Picea mariana | reverse complement strand
AATACTCGACTAGATCAACAGACAAAGGATCTTAGCCGGAATACAAATAAGCAACTGCGGCTGAATAAAATAACAACACTCGGCTAGATCAAAAGACAAAAGGATCTTAGCCGGAATACAAATAAGCAACTAAAAGATAATACCCGGAATATGGGAGCACTGCAGAATCAATGAAAAATAATGGAAGACCTGGATGATCTTCCCGGTGACTAGGGTGTGTCTTTCAACACCGAAATCAGCCAACTGGTGTCTTCCTTCTGGAATACATTGAACTATCTCTTCTGAGATGCGCCTCTTCTCCTCAATGATAAGTCATAATCTGCATAATAATGAATTAGGTCGCTGACCCTTCCTTTATAGCTTTCCAAAACCCTAAATCATGTTGAACCCTAATTCACTGTTGACTTCCATAACCCTAAATCATTGTTGAAACCCTAATTCACTGTTGACTTCTATTTTCAACTCATAATGACTTAAAATCACTTTTAACCCTTTTTAGCTCAATGTCACTTTCCGAATATAACACCTGTGACTGGAGTGACCTCTAGTAACCCTGTTTACCCCTCTTTGGCCCTGGCTATAGTCTAATGGGGCAGTTTAGACCATTAAGCCTCCTCTCTGGAGCTCCTATTTGGAAAGGGACATTACAAACATGGAATGTGCTCATAACCTCCTTCATTTTATCAAATGTCTGTTGTGACTCCTTTGTCCAATGAAAATTACCCTTCTTGGTCAAGTTTGTGAGTGGTGCTCCCAACTGTGAAAATCCCTTGACGAACTGCCTGTAGTAACTGCATAACCCAAAGAATCCCTTCAACTCTGTAAGGTTATTGGGTGTTGGCCAATCCAGAATGGCCCTGATCTTCTGCTGATGAACCTATACTCCCTGCTCACTGATGATATACCCCAAGTACAATAGTTCTCTCATGCCAAACTCACATTTGGATTCCTTGGCATATAATGACTGTGCGTACATAATGCTCAAGACCTCCTCCAAATGTGCCAAATGTTCATCCCAGGTCTTATTGTATATCAATATATCATCGAAGAATACCAGAAGGTACTTCCTCAACTGTCCCCTAAAGATGTGGTTCATGCAAGACTGGAAAGTGGTCGGTGCGTTGGTCAATCCAAACGGCATGACCAAGAACTCAAAGTGCCTGAAATGGCATCAGAATGTTGTCTTCTCAATGTCCTTCTCCCTAATGTTGATCTGATGGTATCCTCACCGTAGATCAATCTTAGTGAAGAAAATTGCCCCATGTAACTTGTCCATCAGCTCATCTATGCGCGGAATGGTGTACCGATTCTTGATCGTTTTCTTGCTGAGCGCTTTGTAATCGATGCACATTCGTAACGTGCCATCCTTCTTCAGTACCAGAACGACCGAAGATGTAAAAGGACTCATGTTGGGCCTGATCTGCCCCATCGCAAGCAATTCTTTGATTGCTTTCTCAATCTTGTTTTTGAATTTCTTAGGGTGCCTATAGGTCGCTGTGATCACTGATGTTTCCCCTCCCTCTAACTCAATCGTGTGCTCAAATCCCCTATCGGGTGGTCTCCCTGGTGGTATCGGCTTAAATACTAGCTCATACTGACCCATAAGCTCTCTCATCTGTGGATGGTAATGCTCCCTACCCTCTGAATCCCTCTGCGTGGTGATCAAACACTCTGTTGCGTAGGCCACATCACTGTGACGAAAGATCCACTCCATCCTCTTTGTCGATACTGCTCGAGGTGCCCTTGTCGACATGCCTCTCAGCACAACTCTCAATCCACTGGCGTCTCTAAAGCTCATGGTCAACGTTTGATAGTTGAACCCAATCTCCCCCAATGAATATAACCACTGTACCCACAACATGGCATCAATATCTGATAGGTCAACTACATAGAAGGTATCTGTCATGGTGTAGTTGTCTAGTTTGACCTCTGGGTCTGGGATCATGTCCAAACATGTCATCGTGTATCCATCTGCCACTGCTATGTGGAATCCCTCAAACTCCTCAGTGTGTAACTCCCTCCTGGCTACTAAGGATGCATCTATGAAATTGTGGGTGGCCCCACCATTAATTAAAGCGATCATGTGATGCTCCTATACAAGGCCCTTGAGCCTGAGAGTGTTGTACCTGGGTACTCCTGAAAGGGTGGCTATGGTTCCCCCTTTCACCTCTCTATGAGATTTTGTCTCCTCCTTAGGTTGTGCCCCTGCTGGTATCTGAGGTTTCTTTGACTGCTGCTATGGCTCATGAGTGGTCTCATCCTTTGAATCATTGTCTGTCTGTGCCGCGATATCCTCATCCTCCTCCTCACTGCATGATTCCACTTCAATGTAGTGGATTTGTCCCTTTCCCATGCATCTATGCCCTGGGACCCAAGGGTCTTTGTAAGAGAAGCAAAGCTTCTTCCTCATCAACTCTTGTCTCGTGTCATCATCCAGCTTGGGCTTACCCTTCCATTCCATTTAAGGATTCTTCTTATCATTGTCTCTCTGTAGTACAAAGGGTTTGGTAAAGGATTTTTTTTTTGGCACGGAGTCCGCCAAATCTCTAGTGCGTAGGATGGCATCCTGCAAGGTGTGAGGCTGGTATGCCTTCACCCATCCTCTCAAGGGTTCTATGAGCCCCTCTGTGAATAGCATGATCAGTCGGGGCTCAAATATATCTATCACTGCCACAGCTACCCACTGAAACTCTGAGATGAATGCCTCTATTGTGCTAGTTTGTCTCAACTGGGCTAGATCTCTGAAATGGATCTCTGGATCCCTCCTATCAAATCTGTCCATGAGTCTCTCTGTGAACTCTTTGTAGGAGGTGATGCGACTATGGCCCAATGTCACCAATCCATGATACCATCACTCGTGTGCCTCACCCTCCAAGTGTAAGGTAGCGAAATTGATGGCCTTTGTCTCTGTCATCTGGTTGAGCTTGTAGTAGGTGTCTAGCTTCTGTACCCAAGCTCTGGCGGTGCATTTGGACGATTCGTCGAAAGAAGGTATGGTGAGTTTACCCACTTTACAGATGAAATCAATGTTATGCCCCTGCTGCTGCTNGCCCAATGTCACCAATCCATGATACCATCACTCGTGTGCCTCACCCTCCAAGTGTAAGGTAGCGAAATTGATGGCCTTTGTCTCTGTCATCTGGTTGAGCTTGTAGTAGGTGTCTAGCTTTTGTACCCAAGCTCTGGCGGTGCATTTGGACGATTCGTCGAAAGAAGGTATGGTGAGTTTACCCACTTTACAGATGAAATCAATGTTATGCCCCTGCTGCTGCTGCGACCCTCCTCTCTGTGGATCTCTTGGGCGGTTCCTGAGTCTGAGTCCACAATACTCAACTAGGGTCATGTCCTGATGGAAGTCACGACCCAACACTGCATACTACCATTGATACTTTGTAATGTCCTCTGCATGAGTGGGTGGTCTCTGTGCTATCGACATCTGTGTTGCTACCAGGGGTGCCCTTTGGAAACTGGGAAACAAAGGTCGGGGAATCCTACTCGCATAGGTGTAGGTGTGAGTGGGTGACTGGGGTCTACTGCCTACCCCTGAGTTCCCCTGTGCTACATGTGGGGGTTGTGTGCCTGGGATGCCCACCATAACCAATCTTTCAGCCACCTGTGCCAAGGATTGAGACATGGTCCGCTGACTAGCTAACATATCACTGATAACCTGCATGAAGGTTGCCTCTGGTTCCATGGGGGCCTTACCACTACCCTCCAGTCACTCATATCTGTCTCCTAGCAACCTCTCTACCTCGCGCTCAGCCTCACGCTCAACTCTTCTCTCTGCTTCTTTGTGTGCCTCTTCCTCTTCCTTTGAACTGGGAGGGAAAGGAGGAAAGTCATGCCTAGGCCTTCTTTCCTTGCGCATGTTGTAAGTGACATATTCGTCACCTACGTGCTCACGACCACCTGGGTCTTCTGTTGTACTCATTGTCTTTAATTGCAGGTTGGCAGAACTAAAGCTCCGATACCACTGAAGTATCCCTGATCCAGTTGATCATGATATCTACTACGAATCTAGTGTTATGTCTCACAGATTTGATACACTGAGGGTTTCTGGATTCATTTTATCTTCGGATTTGATACTCTGGGGGTTTCTAGATGCGTTTTAGTTATGTGCCTGAGATATCTTGTGGTTGTTGCATGTGCATGTTATATGTTATGGTTTAAACAATATATATATGATGCATGCGGAAATACAAAACATCAACCACCCAATAATATGTATTATGAGATTCAAGCATGGAAATAAAATGAAATATTGGAAATATAGAAGATAGTCTTCAGTTAGATCTCATGGATCATCACTGGAATACAAGAAAATAACATAAAATACCCGTGATCAGAAGATGAAGGCAGATCTAAAGCATGCACGGATAGATCGACAAAAATGACGATTTCAGAGAAGCACGGTAACCGCTACAAATTGGAAAGCTTGTCTGGAAGGTTATACCTGTCAGAATGAGTTGGAAACTGCCCCAATAGAAGCGCCATGGCCTCTAGAATGATATTGGTGACTGTCAGATGATAGATATAGCCTCTGATGCTCCGGATCTCATCCCCTGGGGGTCTGCGCACCTCCTGGGCTCTTTGGATGCGCCCCAAATGATTCCACCAATGGAATCAGCTACTATAGGACTCAAAACGTTCACCTCGCCAAATGCGGAAGTGGGTTGGAAGGGTTTCCCCAGATCTGATCTGATGCTCCGTCTATAACCCCAACTGTCCTTCCAAAAGAGTTGTGCCCTAAATGGCTGAATGATGTGCTCTGAAGGATTCCACCGTCTGAATCCGATGGGAAGTGGCTCAATCTATGCGCCCTGGCTGGATCTCATCTAGGTCGGAAGGAAACTGCAATTCGAGCTCTGATCTCGTGTAGCTACATAAACCCTCTATCTGACGCCCCCACTAGCTGAGCTGTACAACACTGATAACTGGATACTCCAGAATAACACGGTGAAATACTTGGATGGTATCTCCGATGGGCTAGGGTGTGTCTTTCAACACTGAAACCTATCAATGGTGGTGGTTTCCTCCAAAAATCCACAAAACAATAGAAGTTGAATCTCTTCCTCCTCTAGGAACTCTCAACATCAAAGCATAACAATGCATAATGAGGAATTAGGTTGAATTCCTCCCTTTATACTCTTCCCGATCTAATTCACCATTGACCTCACTTAAGCTAGACACGTTTCCTCCTAAGGTGAATAATTAATTAATTAAGTCCCCCTTTAGCACCTTTTCGTTCTAATTCTTCGTTGACTTAGGCTCAAGTGACTTTTCCTATGCTTTTTGGCTTAATTCATCGTTTAGCCACCAAATCACCCTTATTTCTCCCTTTTGTTCCCTGTTTGTGCTTGACTATAGTCTACGAGAACACATAGACTACTAAGTCACTCCCTGCTGGCCTACTCTTGGGAACGGGACATCACATTGTCCCCATTGTCCTAATTTCAAGCTAGATTTTTAACTATCAAATAAAATTAACAGATAAATTTTATTTCAAATGTGAATGGAGCATCTTTTGATATCAGACCAAATTAAATATTATTCTGATTAGTGTTTTTTTTTTTTGTGTTTTTCCTTTTTTCGTTTAAATAAAACAGTGAATTAAAGTGGTTCTAGAGATATTGATAATGCCACACTATATTAAAAATCAATGAACAATGTTTGTTATGTAAGGGAGATGTTATTGATTTTGCTACCTTGCATTTAGTGTTGTTCAACCTTCCTAGGGATCTAAAAAAACGTAAGCTAATATTGTAGCAAATGAACCCTCTTTTTGGTTACAAAACTAATAAGAATCCAATAGAAATATCAAGTATGAGCAGAGTTCTACCATGATCTAGGGCCCAAACATGGTGGAACAATGCTCATCGAGGTTTTGCCCAATTTTGAATCGACTTAGATCATCACAAATTTGATCAATGTTCTGAATTGATAGGATCTCTAACTTCATGTAATGTTGGATTCTATTAATGAGAGGGAATTTGGATTGAATATTAGATGGCCCCATCTCAAAATGCTCTATTCACACTCGTGGCAAGTTTCTTATATGTACTAAACCTATAATGAAATGTTAGTTTCCTTGAACTTATGGGTTAAGTCAATTAAACATGGCATTCCATCTCAAGCACTTGCATGAAGTAGGTGCAATCATGTTATTATGAAGTGAATTCATTTGAATAATAGAGGCAACGATGCTCAAAGAAAAGAAAGAAAACTAAGAAACATGGGGTAAGTTACGAAGTGGAATCATTTGAATAATAATGGCAATGGTGCTTGAAGAAAAGAAAGAAAACTAAGAAACAGGGGGTAAGTTACGAAGTGGAATCATTTGAATAATAATGGCAATGGTGCTTGAAGAAAAGAAAGAAAACTAAGAAATAGGGGGTAAGTTACAAAGTGGATTCATTTGAAGAATAGTGGGAATGGTGCTTGAAGAAGAGAAAGAAAACTAAGAAACATCGGGTAAGTTATGAAGTAGATTCATTTAAAGAATAGTGGAAATGGTGCTTGAAGAAAGATAGAAGACTATAAAATGCTTGGCAAGGACAGATGGTATGAGACTGTTATCTTGAGTAGTTTTGTTGTGCAGTATTTGTCCTTCATGATGTAATTTTATTTATCTTTGTTTAATTCAATGGTTTTATTTATGATCTTGTTATTTGATTGTTTCTTATGTATGTTGTAGCCATTGTCTCATTTATTTTCGATGAGATGGAGGTTGGATTGATAAAGAATATTGGGGTGGCTAAGTCATTTGGGTGGCTCATAAATGTAGCGACAAGGGGAGTCAAATGCATTTAGATAATGATTGATAGTCATTGTAAGCATAATCTATGCAAGGTTGTGTTAAGCCATGGATATTGAGTTATTATATTTCTATTGTTATATTAGTGTTGTCCTTATTGGTTGGCTAGATCCTTTAATTGCAATTGTATCATTTATCTCTTATATATACAAAGGAGACCTAGCTTTAGTGAGCATCTCATCTTGTACATTGTTATATTGTAAAAGGAGGTTGCCCCCTCGAAGATGCTTCTCATTCTCAAGGCATGGACTTACTTCTCTTTATCTTTTTATGCTATTTTTGTGCATAAGATTTGGTTTTAGAGCATATGATACTTGGATTTGACTCCTTCAAACAAGTCATCCTGGTATTTTCGCTATAAATTTGTTTTTGGATAGTTTCATACTATGAAATTTTTGGGAGTTTGAGAAGACACATTGACATACATGTGGCAAAAACTTTAGGTTTTGGCTCATTATACTTTCAAAGATATAGCTTGTGGAAATTAGGGTTTTTGACTAGTCCTAAAATTAGTCTAAAACAAGTCATCTTGGAATTTTCATTATAATTTTTTATGGGACATTTCAAATAGAATTTTTTTTGGGAGACTGAGGAGACATAGAAAAGTACCCATGGTAAAAATTTTAGGGTTTGGTTAACTATACTTTCATAAATACAGGCCATGGAAATCAGGTTTGTTGATTAGTCTTAACTAGCCCCAAACATGTGTTCTTGGTAAAATTGTCATTTCTAAAGATAGAAAAGTCTGAATTGAGTGCCACTAATTTCACTGGAAAGAATAAAGATCATAGTATTCTAGGTCAAAATTTTAGAAGTATATTATAAAAATTGTGCATGTGGAAGGGTGTACAAGTTCACTCTCTTGAAAGGGACAAAAACAACATGTTTTGGGAAAGTTACCATACTTTCTCTTGGCACATTGGGATTTGGTCAAACATGTGGCATTGTAGAGAAGACATATTGAGCTACTACATGTCAAAATTTTAGAGTCAAAGGTGCCAAAATTTTAGAGATACTTTAGGAGAAAGGTTGACCAACAAGATAGTCTACCAAATTTAAAGGTATGTTAACTTGAAATTAACATAAATTTTGATTGAAAGATCTATTTTTGGTGATTCAAAATTTGCGATAAAGAGAAAAAGAGGAGCATTATTATTTTGTCACATGGAAAAGGCTTTGGAAAATTTCCATTTATGCTAAACCTCTAGAGAACTCACACATGATGACTGAAAGTGAGGACTTATGATACTGGGTATCCCTATTGAGGAACCAATTTAATGAAATGGGTGATACTGTGTTGATAAGGTTGTTTTGCCACATTTGCAATAATTTCCTAAAAGGAAAATTGATCAACAGATGGAACAATTACTAAATTCCATGTATTAAAAGACAATATAATTACAAAATTCTAGGGATCAAAAGATGGAACAATTACAAAATTCCATGGTAGCCATGCTCTTACATATCAAAGATGAGAGGTAGATGAGAGGTTCCCTAAAGGTGATACCGAGACATAAGGAAATCATAGAAATAGGGAGAAAAAAATTGAACCCTAGTCGCATATGGGGAAGATTTTAACAAATGTGGAGAGCATGAAGATTGAGTCCCAAAATAATGATTATTCATCGCTCCAAAAACTGATTCTATTGGTTCTTGGACAATTTTTAAGGATGAATTGATAACACATTATGGGGATATTAAGAGCAACACATTCTTTAGTCAATTGATAAATCTTTGGAAAATAGGTCCAATTATATATCACAATTAACAATTCCAAAAGCCAAGTCTTGGGGTAAAGAACATTCGAGAGGTTAATTTGTTAGATGTCTTTATGGGCACTTTAAAGGAGAGCATTCAGTGAGGTGCATCTCTTTGGACCTAAATCCCCAAAGAATGCTATTAGTGTGGCAAGGAAAGTGAAAAGTAAAAATATGTCTACCAGAAGGGTGGCCACTAAAAACTATAGAGAGCACAATTTTCCCTCTCCTAATATCACTCCACCTACAAGATTGACACCTCAACAAATGAATGAAAGAAGAGTAAAGGGACCATGTTTCAATTGTGACGAGGAGTATCGTGAGGGGCATAAATGTGGTGAGAATAAATTATTCTACATGGATTGTGAAGAGGAAGAAGATCAATAACTGTAATTGTCGCAAGATCTAGAATTGGAAGAGACTACTCCAACACTATATTGTCATGCATTGGTTGGCATCAACACTCCTCAAGCTCTCAAGAAATAAGGATATATCAAAAAGGAAAAGGTAACAATGTTAATTGATTCTAGTAGTACCCATAACTTCATTAATTACAAATTAGCCAAACTTTTCAGTTGCTTTATATATCCAACACCAAAGTTTCAAGTAATGATTTTAGATGGAGGCACCATAAATTGTTCAGGGAAGTGCCATAGTATTAAGCTCACTGCAGAGGAGTATTTATTAGATATTTCAATGATTGCAATCCAAATGGGTGGTGCTAATGTTGTGTTAGGGGTACAATAGTTACAATCATTAAGAACAAGTGCTCGTAATTTTCAGGAACTTTTCATGTGATTTTCCTTGAAAGGCAATGAAATTGAATGCAGAGGTACCAAGGGAAACCCTCTAAAGTGCTAAGCTCTAACAACGTGACAAAATCGATAAACAAGGGACACCATGGTGTAATTGCACAATTGTGCTCACTAGATGTTCAAACATATAGACCCTTTGCTCATGTGGATTGTTGGCATCCTAAGGTTTTGGCTAGACTACGCGTGCGCCATAAGTCAACACTATGTGTGCACCTGAGGGTTTGCACTACACAATGCCAATATGTAGCGCCTGTTCCAACCAGTGATCTATTGCGCACGCCAACTAGTTTTGTACTACGTGCAAAGACTTGAAGAGATCACATGCATGCCAAATCCTCGAAGATCTTCGGTAATGATTGTAACCTTTTTTGCAACAAGTCGATTGGTCATGGTTGAAGTTGTGGGTGAGTTGGAAAGGTTGTTACGATTTCCACGCTCCATTGGAGATAAGGGAAATGCATGTGGATATGTAAGGGCTGTTTTTTTTAATTAACTATAAGTTGATTGTTAAGTTAGATGTAGATGATTTAGAGTTCCAATTAAGCATTGTGTCAGTTCTTATTATGTTCAGAGATACTATGTGAATATGAGAGAGAAAGTAGATAAAGATCTGGGGGTATTGCTGGCCTCTTTTTCACCATGAATACACTCTAAGAAGGCTTTGGCCCTCTGTGTATTAAAATGTATATAAATGATGTTAAGATTAATGAATGAAGCATGAAGCACATTTGTCTTTGTATCTTATGTATTCTAGTCTAAATGTATGTTTTTATGTAGTATTATGTGCAATACTTATATAAATGTTATGGATGAATGTGAAATGAATGCATGGATATGAGTGGCATGTTTCTTGTCTGTATAGTTTCTTTGTGACTTGCACGAAACCTACTGTCTCTAGGATTCTCATGGCGTCTCGGGTGAGACCTTCTTCAATCCTTGAAGATTGAATATGCCGATGCTTATGGGGTATTTGCTGGTAAATCCTTTCAAACCCTAGGTCTGAAACCCTGAGCCAACAATTCATTCTGTTGTCAGGACCTGATGGTTTTGTGCTACAAGTTGAAGGAAGGACATGACATGGAAACCTTCTAGGAAAAAGATTGAAGACTAGATCTTTGAAAAGGAGGATGAGTTCGCGCGATGAGAGACCAAGAACCTGCAAATCAACCTCAAATGATGGAAACAAAGGTACATCTATACAAATTTACATGAAATTTTCTTTGATGAGTTTCCTTGTTTATTGCATGCATGGATAAAGAGACAGACAAAGATTAAATCTCTACGGAGAGCCCAAGAATCATTGGTTTGGGACCAAGATGTGGTTAATAGATTAAAATATGTGGATAATAAGTCGACTAGAGATATCAATTTCTAGTTTGATTGTGTGAAAGAAGGGTATATTGTTGAGTTTGTTGTTGAATGCAACAAATCTTTCAATAGTGTTGAAAGAAAGTTTGTAGTCGGCCCTAGAAGGAGATTATTGGAATAAATATTTCTATGGATGAAGATGTTGTTCATAGAGAAAGGGCTAATGCACATGGAGCCTGATAGGTTGGAAGAGTAAACCCCCCTGTGCGAATTGGGGGCATGGAAATAAGGGGGGAAAAGAAAATATGAAAGAAAGAGAGGATCATGTAAAAGGGATCCAGAAGAAAATGGGATGAGTTGAGAGAGAGTGCATATAGAAGAGTAGATGAGAAGAAGAGTCAAGAGATACGCAAGAAGAGTTGAGCTAAGGAGGTGAGTCAAGCAAAGAAGCAAAGAAAATAAAGTAAGGGGTGATGAAAGAGAAGTGAGATCCAAGTTGAAGTGAAGAGAAATCGTGCTAGAAGGGTGTGCGAGAGAAAGATATGTGCTAGAGAGAAGCACAGAAGAAGAGAGGTTGTTGAAGAGATGTGGCATTATGAGGGAGGTATCAAGATAGAATACCAGAAGTAGTGGGAGTAGGATTGAAGAAAATGAAGTTAGATCCCCTTGGCTAGTGAGAGATGTAGTCACATCATAGGAAGATGGGGCACATAGTAGTAGCTCCAACACGACATAAGATAGGGATGGAGCCCTCCAAGAAGGAGCAGAGACCTTGGTGATTATGAGAAGGCTTGCATGGCTAGAGATAGGTATCTCTTTTGGATCCATCGTCAAAGAAGATGAGAGAGTATGGAGGAACCCCCTCTTTGAACCACCCCTTGCACATTTTTCATTAAGAAGAAATAACTGAAGAAAGTGCATAGATAAGAGAAGTAGAAGAAGAAATCTTAAAAGAAAGGGAAGGAGAAGATACGAGTGAAGTATAAGTCAAAGTCAATGACACTTTGTAATAAATATTTCCAGCACCACCACCAACAAAAATAAGTAGTAGTTAGTCAAGAAAACATAGTTCAAGATTGAGTATGGTGAACCAGGATTTAACCCTCAGGCTTCTTGCATTTCATGGGATGGGAGGAGACGATGCATAACAACATTGGTTCATGTATGAAACTATATGGTCCATGAAAAGAGTAAAAAATGAGGCATCTAAGATCATCCAGCTAGAAACCACATTCAAAGACAAAGCTATTACATGGTACTTGAAGTATAAGGATACTATGTCAGCGGGACAAGCAAGGTCCCATATAGAAATAAAGTGAGATCTCCTGAGAGAATTTCAAAAATCAAAATCAAAATCATAGTGTATAACCAAGATCAAAGAGATTAAGCAACAAACTGGAAAAACCATGTGGGACTACGACTAATGGTTCAAGATTCTGTTAGATAGACTGACATTTTAGATCCAAGATGTCTAATATAGAGAATGGTTTATTGCCATAATCCTACCACACATATGAGTCCCGCTCACCTAGCATAAGGTAACGACCCAGGAAAAGACCGTAGAAATTTCAATGCGCTTAAAGTCTATGCCAAGAGGTGGAGAGACGTCAACAGGGCTAACACAACTATAATCTCAACTCACAAACCTTACCATGCAACTACAATATATAGCAAAGGCTAAGGTGGTGCGCGAGAATGTATGGTGTGCCCTATGTCATGCAGAAGGTCACCATAGAAATGAATGTCCTACACTGAGAAGGGAACGCTAAATCCATTTCCAATAATACCATAGACCGATTGGTGTGAGATCTGTAGACAATGGGGTCATATGCATCCATGTTTTCCAACATTGTAGAAGTATCAGAAGATGATGCACACTCCATTTTGTGAGTTTTGCAAATCCATGCGTCATGATGTGAACAACTAGCAGTCACTGCAATTAATGAAGGAGGACATTGTAGATGCTTACCAGGTCCTAGAAGAGAAAAAGGGTGTACATCATTGAGGCTTCGACTAAGGAGGCTACCAAGGAGGCTAGAGAGGAGGATATGGAAGAGGAAGAGGATATGATGGTGGAGGAGGTAGACCACCTGCTTGTTTTAACTGTGGCGAGATAGGCCACTTGTTGAGATTATACTATGTCGCGTGCACTCTATGGGTATTGCCATAGGGTAGACCATGTCAAGGAGGATTAGCCAGAGTTATTGGACAAATGGGAAGAAAAGAAGGGGTGCTGCAACATGGACGTGATTTCCAAGCCATGCGAAGATAAAGAACTGAAAGAAGAGGCCGACGTACGAGTGGTAATCCGAGGAGGCATCCATACATGAGCTAACTTGGAATGAGGAGAAAGTTTAGGTTAGAATGTAGAAGGAAAGATCATAAAAGCAACACAAGCACATCTTAAGTTTGACACCATGTAGCAAAAAAAGTTATTGCGTGACGCATAAAAGGCACTCGAAGAGGACAACATGTGCAAAGAATTGCAATGTACTATGCAAAGGTTGCTAGAAGAGGCCCTTGCATGCGAAGAATTACAATGCACTGTGCAAAGGGTGCTAGAAGAGGCTTGCATGCACAAATAAGTGCAATGTATAGTGCAAAGGGCACTCGAAAAGAAATGTGTGTGCAAAGAGTTGTGACACATTGTACGAGAGGAGACATGATGCAACACTTACCCTGAGGCTAAATAAAAAAAACCAAGCAAGTGACTTCTTGCATTGTTGTTTTAAGGTGTTGGGTGATCCAATAGTTGCAAAGAAATTGACCCACATGTTGAGAAGATGTATGGAGGAAGGGCAGATTGACGCTTTTATTCCTGACCCATTACCCGAATGAGATGTGAACCATGTAAGTAGGAGGAAGTGCATAGAGAGAATTTAAAATGACAACCAAGCTAGGAATTTATGAGATGGAGGGTGTCATGTTGGACCTGGGGTCCAATGTGAAGATCTTACCGAAGAAATCATGGGAGTTGATGGGTAAACCAAAGTTAGTGTGGTCCTCCATTCAACTTACACTTTCCAGCCAATTCATAATTTATCCTATTGGCAGGCTAGAACAAGTGGGAGTAAACATTGATGAGGTAAAAACTAAAGCAAAATTTGAAGTGATCAAGATTATGCATGACCTAGACCCCTATCCAGATATACTTGGCATTGACTAGGCATGTGATAATAATGCCATACTAAATCTAAAGCAATGGTAGATGTCCTTTGAGACATACACCTCGCACATTATTGCGCTATTAGATCCAAATGAGGGCGACAAATATAATGAGATTGTGAATGAAGATGCTTAGAGCTCGATCATAGAAAATATGTACAACATCATAGGACACAAGGAAAACTATGCAAACTCGATAGCCGATGGTGAACTGAGATGGAGAAGTGTTCATTCCTATGGCATGGATTCTGAGGATGCAATGGCAAGATGGCATAATAAATTGTACGAGGTATCAACTTGGAGATGCGCACAAATCAACAAAGCAGTGTGCTGGATCGAATCAGAGTTGTGCGAACTACCGAGGTTTGATGAGACATGCCCTCTAGACACCTTCCTAGCACAAATGGAGGAGAGTGTGCTTGAGACCTAAAGGATTCAAGCCATGGACACAATAGTGAAAGAAACAACAGCATGATGGTGGGTGATGCACTGCGTAGATATACATGAATGGATGCAAGTATTGGAGTGTATGAAAGTAAGGTTCCATCCCATGACTGAATTTGAATTAATGAGCTAGTACAAAGGTACCAAAGATCCTCAGGAACATATTTTTTCTTGTGAGAGGCGTTAGACAACCAAGAATATTCCTAGCGCATAATGGGTTCATAGGTTTTTCCATATAATGGATATGGTACCTAGAAGATGGTACATCTAGGAAGAAATGAGAAGGTAAATATGAGATTGGTAGAAGGTGAGAAGTTAGTTCTACGTAGCGCTCAAATTTACGTCAGAGGTCCCTACGTAGAGGGAGGTTTGTTTAAGAATCAAGGATTTCATCTTCCATAGACAACCCAAAGACATTGTGCTGAAAGTGGTTTGCACATACCATAAACCAATGGAAAAATTGAAGCCATCAATGTACTATTGGAAGGTTGACATTGATGACACACATGAAGAAGACCCATGGGATTACAAATAAATGAGACTTAAGGAGAGCATGTATTTCAAGGAAAATCCTCTTGTAGCATTGCATTGGACTATACACGACCATTAAAAACAAAGAAACACAATATAGGCATAGAAGAAGTGCCTAAGATGACCATAATTGATGATTATTGGGATTAAGAAATGGTAACACAAGTGGTAAACTTGTTGAAAGAGTATGAAGACCTGTTCCTAAGGAGCTTCTCAGCTATGAAGGGAATTGTGGGATCCCTAAGAGAAATGAAGATTCAATTGAAGCGAGATGCTAAGTCGGTTGAGAAGATACTATATCGAATGAACCTGAAGTACAAAGAGAAATTTAGCAAAGAGTTAGATCAAATGCTAGAGGTATGGATCATTGTCCCTGTGGAGGAGTCACACTGGATTAGCCCGATGGTGGTGCAACTAAAGAAGACATGTGACCTAAGAATTTGTGTAGATGAAATGAAACATGTGTACGCAATCCCTTTCCAACACCATTTACATATGATGTGTTCGAGAACATCGATGGGCACAAATCTTACTCATTCATAGATGGATTTTCAGGTTGTCACTAGGTGTAGATTGTGAAAAAAGACAAAGATAAGACAACATTTGTGACATAGTGGAGATAATTTGCATACATGGTAATGTCATTCGGCCTGAAGAATGCACCTGTGGTGTTTTCTAGTATTGTGGTCACAACTTTTAAGGACTTCATGCATAAATTTTTGGAGGTATACTTAGATGATTGGATGGTGTTCATCCTAATCAAGGAGCATATGCAGACACTACAATTGACGCTGGATAGATGTAGACAGTTGCAGATCTCGTTAAACTTGAAAAAGTGCATCTTTTTTACATCGTTTGGAAAACTACTAGGACATGTCGTATGCAAGGAAGGCTTGCTAGTAGATCAGTAAAAAATTGTAGCAGTAGTGGACATGCTGGCCCTTACCTCCATAAGAGAGTTGTGCACAACTTTGGGACACAAAGGTTATTATAGACAATTCATATAGATTTACACAAAGGTTGTTGCATCGTTGGAAAAGCTATTGCGTAAAGAACAGAGTATGTCTGGACCCAGGAATGCCAGGAGGCATTGGAGACATTGAAAGAGAGATTGGTGACTGCACCGATCCTAATATTTCCAGATTGGACCAAGATATTCCACGTGTATGTGGATGCATCCTCAATTTCACTTGGCGTAGTGCTTGCATAGCCCAGAGAAGACAACATTGATCATCTAGTATATTTTTCCAGCAATAAGCTATCAAATTCTGAGAAGAATTACACAACCATGGAGTGTGAATGACTGGTGATGGTCTATGCCCTACACAAATTTTGACATTACTTGCTCGACACTCCTTTCAATTTTTTAACAGACCATTTGATGTTGTATTTAGTCAATAAGCCAGTGTTGGGGAGGAGGATATGTTGATGGCTTTTTCTTTTCCAAGAATTTGATTTTGACATAGTAGTCAATCCTGGCAAACACAATGTTGGGTGTGGCCATATTTCGAGGATAGGGTCATGGGAATTGAGGTAGTATAGTTGATGAGCTCCCCAATGCACAACTCTTCAGGATCAAAGTGGTGTCAGATCAACTAGTAGAGATTTCATCGTACTTAACAATGGGTCACGTGTTGTAAGGATACACTCAGACACAACACAGAGGACTAGTAACCTACAGCACCAAGATTTTGTGAGGCTCCAAATCGAGATCAATGATGAAAAGGTCGAGCTTCTCAAGGAATGCAGACTTGAAATTTCACCCACGGGGTTTTGAGAGACATGCAGAGGATGACATATCCACTACAATGGCCAAATATGCACATATTTCACCTAAACAGGGCTTGCTGAAGATGTCTCACTAGTTCGATTCAAGTGTTCTAAAAACTTTATTAGTGAGCTAATGATGAAGTAACATCGTTGGCTTGAGGATGATCCAACTAATAGTGTTGTGGGCCGATTGGCACCCTAAGTTTTTGGCAAGACTGCAGGCGTGCCATAACCCAACACTGCACGTGTGGCTAAGAGTTTGCACTGTGCGGTGCCAAGATGCAACAGCTGCATGAATTAGTGATCTATTATGCATGCCAACCAGTTTTGTACTGTGCACAAAGACTTGAAGAGAACACATGAATGCCAAATCTTTGAATATATTCAATAATGATTGTAACCATTTTTGTAACAAATCAACTGGTAGTGGTTGTGGGACAACTGGCAAGGTTGTGATGATTGCCACGCTCCATTGGAGATAAGGGTAATTCATGCGAATATGTAAGGGTTGGGTTTTTGGATGACTAGGAGTCAATTATTATGTTAGTTATAGACGAGTTAGAGTTAAAATTAAGCATTGCACCAGTTCTTGTTGTGTTCAGAGATACTATGTGAATATGAGAGAGAATGTGTATCGAGATTTCGGGGTATTGCTAGTCTTTGTTTCACTCTAAATGCGCTTTGATGTGGCTTCGACCCTCCGTGTATTGAAATGTATTTGAATGATGTTAATATTAATGAATGAAGAATGAAGCACATTTGTCTAGGTATCTTATATATTATGGTATGAATGCATGTATGTTATGTAGTAGTATGCGCAACACTTATACAAATGCTATGAATGAATGTAAAATGGATGCATGTATTTGAGTGGGATGTTTCCTGTATGTATGGTTCCTTCATGACTTACATCAAACTTATGATCTCTATGATTCTCATGGCGTCTTGGGTGAGACCTTCTTCAGTCACTAAAGATTGAATATGYCGAAGCCTATGGGGTATTTGTTGGTAAATCCTTTCGAACCTTGGGTTTGAAACACTGAGCCAACATGGATCTCCAAAAAAAGTTATCAATAATCATTCTAAGGTACTTGGAGAGATTCCTAAGGGTCTGCCACTGRCTCAAGATCATGACCATGATATTCATTTGCAACCAGGAAGTGTACCACCTAACACTAGGCCTTATAGGTACCCATATGCACATAAGAGTGAGATTGAGCGTATGGTTCAAGAAATGGTAGAGGCTGACATCATTCAACCTCGCGAAAGTGATTTCTTTTCAGTAGTGGTGATGTTTTAAAAAAGGAAGGTTCATGGCATATGTGTCCATGTTATAGAGAGCTCAACAAAATGACCATTAAATATAAGTTTCCTATTCCTGTCCTTGATGAATTATTAGATGAATTTCAAGGAGAAAATTTATTTACAAAGTTGGATCTCCATTCTCGATATCATCAAATCAAAATGAGGAAAAAAGACATCCCCAAAACAACCTTTATAATGCATGAAGGTCATTATGAGTTTTTGGTGATATCATTTTTCCTTACTAATGCACTTTCCACATTTCAAAGCTTGATGAATTCCACTTTCAAACCCCTCCTCAAAAAATTTGTGTTAGTATTTGTTTTTATAATATACTAATCTAATGCATGAAGGTGTTTCTGGTGATGTCATTTTACCTTACTAATGCACCTCCCACATTTCAAAGTTTGATGAATTCTATTTTTAAACCCTTCCACAAAAAATGGATTAGTATTTTTTTATAATATACTAATCTACATCAAATCTTGGGAAGAGCATGTACAACATGTTGACATGGTCTTAAAACTATTGGAAGAGAAACAACTATATGTGAATCCTTCCAAGTGTTCCTTTGGGGTTCATGAAGGTGTCAGAGCAGACCCTAACAAAATTAAAGCTATGTTAAAATGGTTGATTCCCAAAACCTTGAATGATCTTAGAGCATTCTTAGGATTGATAAGCTATTACCACATGTTTTTCAAGAATTATGGTCAAATAGTAGCACCTCTAACAACGTTATTAAAAAAGGAGGCATTTTATTGGACTCAAGAAGCAACCAAAGCCTTTTAAAAACTTAAGGAGGTTATGCGTACAACTCCTATCTTGGCCACACGGACTTCACAGAAACCTTTATTGTGGAGTGTGATACTCGTTACCCCCTCACATATAGGGGTAACTAGAGGATATTTTTCTCCTACGATCCATATCAAATACAACAGTCCCATAGACGAGATCCATGGTTCTCCACAGACATTTGATTGGCAATGCTTCCCACATTTTCTTTGCTCACTCTCATATGATAATTATGGTGCCAAAAATTACATGGGGTACCATGTTTCATTGCTCCATATCAATTGTTAATGTCTTATGTGTTTTTCATGAAAGTAGTGACCATGGATTGAGTTGGATAATGGATCACAATGCTCTAAATTTGTGTCTTTTGCCTTGTTTCACCTTGGTGGTCATCATCATCTCCTAGATAAGTGTTGTTACTCTTGGGTATAGTTATACTACTTGGGGACTTTGATAGGGGTAGCATGCCCATATATCAATCCATTCATAAGATTCTCTATCTTTCCCAATTTTTGTTGTCCCCACTTTTGGGTTGGTGGTCATATGTCACACATATAGGTCACGCTTCATAATCCCATGAGAAGAAGTAGCATGAATGTTCAAGGTTGACACATATTATTTAAAGGGGGGGGGGGGGATGCTAAATTCAAAATGAAAAGAACCAAAAGAAACAAAGCATGAGCAATTCCCCCCCACTATGAGGCCATCAACCCAAGTCCTATGCAATTAATGCATATCTAAAAATGACTAAATGAAGTAAAAAGTGTCAAAATAAAGAAAAACACAAAAAGGGGCTTGGAAAGACACAATGCCGAGGAAATGGAAACTCAACGCATAAGTGCTCCCTCATTCCAAAGTCGCTCATGTGGATGAATATCTTACATAACCTCTCATGACTATGCAATACCACTCATGAAGTTAAACCCCAAACTATACTATCTATCATTACAAATACTCCTTGATGGGTTTCTTGGGAAACACTTCTCTTCTTGGGTATTGACACATGTAATAGAGGCTAATGATGACCCTCTCATTCCTAAACTTGGCAAATTGTATGAATTCTATGAGTTACTGTGAAGTTTGAAGATGATGCGTAGTGTGTTCTACCTAATGGTATTTACATTTTACATGAATCACTTTTTACGTTGCATTGGACTTGTGTACATGCCTCCATATTGATGAGTACTTTGGGTCACTTGGGCCTTACTTTGGACGATGTACTTAGCATGGAGATGAATTTGATTGAGCCTTGTTCCTTTAGAGGATGTTGAAGAGTTCAATTGCATGATTGAAGGAGGCCTTCCCACTTCTTTTAGAGGTCATTGCACACCTCGACAAAATTTTAGCACCTATTTTGAGGGCGACTAGCTTTAGGAGCAATTATCTTTTGATAAAATACCCATAATTTAGTTATATCATTTCCATGAGATGCAGAATGACCACAGAATTTCTAAAATGTTGTAATAATAGAAATTCGAGTAAAAAATGACACATATATGGTTCTTTTAAAATTTGTTGCGAGAAGAGGGGCGACAGGTGTGGGGAGAGTCGTTTTTTACTCCGAAGGAAATACGAATATTGAGTATTCATGGGGGTTAGGTCACACTAAAAACAACCAAGAATATATTCTTGCAGTTTATATGGGATTGAATCTCATTCCAGTAGAAAATTTTGCTAGAATGGTTGTCATTAGTGACTTTGATCTAATTGTCAAAGGATTGCGAAGAATAATAAAAAAGGCCCATCCCAATCTTATGCGGATCTATCACATAATCAAAATAATGGAGCAAAAATTTCAATTTGTAAGCAATCATCATGTATACAGAACCCATAATAGATTGGCAGATTCCTTGGTCAATGAATCAAATCAATTTCCCCAAAGTATCCTTAGAATCAATGAGAAATAATCACATCATTATTTACCTTAAGCTACCCATGATTTTTTGCAAAAAATTCAATCCCATCAAGGCAATTATTTGGATTAAAGAAATTAATGAAGTTTTTAGAAGGGAGGATGGGGATGTGACCCCAACTCTCTTCAGATCCGACAATGCAAAGTTAATTCAAATTTATGACATCTAAAGAAAACTCCTTGTACTGGCGACACGAGGCAACCCTCTCCCATCACACATGCAACTTCAAGCTCATATTTTGTTTATTACACCCACCTCATGCAATTTGATGCAACCATGTGGGAAATCACCTTCAGTTAAGGATCCTCTGCAAATATTCACCCCCCTCGACTTTGTGAGAGTCGACATTCGTACGGGATTTGCACTTCAGTGGATGGCGTTGGCATTGAGGATATTAATTGATTCATCTTTTCATCATTTGGGGATGTCCTTTCTCTACTGGGATTCGATGTTGAACTTGCTTGAAGTTTTCGTTTTGGGAAGAGCATGTGAGGTAATTAAATTATTGACACACTAGCATCCTAGGCACAACATCAAATGTCTAGGTATGTTTCGGTCTTGGCTCTGGCATCGTTTGCGCTCTGGACTTTTCGTCCTCATAATGTGGCATCAAAGTAGCACTCCCTGTGACTGCACCGAATGTAAATTGGAGTGAATGAAGGAGAAATTACACTCACAACAATCATAAATGGATGCATTAAGAAACTCAAACACCTAATTAGTTCTCCAATTGCAAGAACAAGAGGCTAAGAAAAATGAGGAACTGGCTTTGATTCTTGGTGCAATTAACCACCATTTAACCCAGCTCCGGTCCCTGCATCATCATGTTCAACATCACCCCATTGAAGCTCTTGCACAATAACATCCTCCGTCATTAGAAGGATCCTTTACGTCTTGTGAACAAATTCAATCTCTTTGTCCCCAACCTACATGCGAAGTTTCAGAAGCTACTCCAGGCGAGGTGGACACAAACCTTAAACTCAATTAAGATTAGTCTTATGCAGTGTAAAATTTTATTTTTGTAATTTTCATATGTAGCAATCTACCCCTGACAAACTTGTAGCAGTTTTGAGGTGTATTTGAGAAGTCTTAAGAGCAGCTGGGACATATGCAATACTGTAGTTTTTATCCAGGCCTATGGCCATTTTGAACTTCTGTATATCAAGGTTGTTTTTTCCATGGCATAGCCTCCTTTTTAATAAAAAAATATAATCGTTTCTATATATATATAAAAAAAAAATTGTTGCAAGAAGATTATTGTGAATTTTTGACCACTTGTGGGACACTTTTGGAAGAGGTCGTTGAGGCTTTTAAGGACACCATTCCATATGTTGAGGAGGAAGAGTTGGCACTTGAGGAGAGTTTACTTGATTTGGGGTCTTTCGACTCATTAACTTGTGTATCATGGATATTATTGTATAGGTGACATAACCACCTCATAGTTTATGTATTTTTGGCCACATCTCTAGGGTTTGTAAAGAGATAATGCCATTTTATATTCTTTTAGGCTAAAAGTTAGGAGAACATTATTTTTATATTGAGATGGTTGCTTGATCTCTTGATTTAAACAGAAAAACACCTCCCATTTGTAACTCATTGCTATAATGTGTGGAGAACACTACTTGCCTAATATCATGACTATCTTTTTGCTATGGATGGATAACTAGAGAAACTTCTCGACGATGATGTCTTGTGGATGCTTTACAAAATTTCGTGGATGTTATTAGCTAGGGTTTTGTGGATGAATCGGTTTCTTGAGAAAGTGACCTCTCTAAATATTTACGGATTTTGTTTATGAATAATTGTAAGTGTAGTTTTGCTTCTCTAGTGGTTGTGGTGCACTCTCTTTCTACTTTCTTGAACAAGTCCCTTCTTGAAAGCTCTTAGAAGATTACTAGTGGAGCATCTTCCCCTTGAACTATCTTGAAGCTTGTAAGGCACTAGGTGGATCTTCTAGGGTTTGTAGTGAACAACCCTAACTATCACCCTAGTTTCACTTACACTTTCTCAATAGATTCTTAGTTGACCCCATATGCCCCCTCCCCCAAAAAATAGTAGGCACTAGTATTTTCTCATCTAGTCAACCTTAAATTTTATCTTTGTTTTAGGGTAAATCTAGTGTTTATTTAGCTTACATTTAATTTTTATCCATAAAAAACCCTAAACATCCAAGATTTTCTTGCATGTGTTTGACCTAAAATCATCTCTCTTGGAAAATGATCCTAGTTAGTTTGTATTATAGTAATTTTAGGGCTTGACGTCTTGGTTTTATTGGCTATGATACATCCTTATTTTAGCCCTAAATTTCAATTGTTTACAATCTACTTAAGTGGTTTAAATGAATTTCTATTATAACTTGTTTACTGCTATAATTTCTGATCTTTTATGCAAATTTTATGATAACATTTTGTAATTTTCATATTTGCACTGTTTGGGGATAATTTTGCATTACATAATCACTTGATAAACCCTCTAAAACAACCCTAAAGTGAGCAAACCCTAAATCTGAAATTTACTTTGAGTAACCACCTAATCTATAAAGCATATATCATAATCGGTTGATGGTAATTTGGGTAGTTACATAGGTAACATAGGATTTGACTTGTCTTGTATTAGGAATCCCAGGGGCTATTAGGGAAGCCTCCCTTATGTAGGTGACAGTGGAAACACTTCTAATGTTTCACTAGTCTTTATACTTTGTGAAGGATTTGCACTAAGGTGCAAGATTGTGTGATAACAATGTCCCAGGGCATGGAATTGGTGCAATTTTAATGCAAGAAGGAAGGCCCATTTTCTTTGAAAGTAACCATCTTTAAGGAAATAACTTACTCAAACCCATTCGTGAAAATGAAATGTTGGCCATATTACATGAAATTAAGAAATGACGCCCTTACCTAATAGGAAGACACTTCAAGGTAAAAATAGATCATGATAGTTTGAAGTATTTCTTGGAACAATGATTATCTTTTAAAGAGTGTCAAATAATGGATTACAAAGATGCCAGGTTACAACTTTGAAATTATCTACAAAAAAGGAAAACAAAATGTGGTGGGAGATTCACTTTCAAGGAAAGAAGAAGAGACTAAGGGCTTAGTGTGTGCAATTTCAATTTTGCAGTCTAATTGAATAGAAGAAGCAAGGATAAAATGAAAGCGAGATTAGAAGAATAAGGGAGAGATAGTTAATACCCCATGTCTCCTAACCCGATTATCCATACCAAGTCAATATTGGAAAGAGGTTTCAATGGATTTTATTACAGGTCTGCCCAAGTCTGAAGTAAAAAATGTCATCATGGAAGTGGTGCATTGACTCACAAAGTATGCCCATTTTCGCTCTCTTTCTCATCCTTTTAAAGCAAGTATAGTAGCTACAACATTTATGGAAACAATCCATAAGCTACATGGAATCCCTAAGATTATTGTAAGTGATAGAGATCCTATTTTTGCTCATAATATTTAGATTGAATTATTTTATTGTTTGGGTACTCAATAGACTTACAACTCCTCTTATCATTCTCAATCCTATGGGAAAATTGAGATTGTGAATAAGTTTTTAGAAATATATCTTTGTTGCTTGGCATATGATAAACATACACAATGGGTCAAGTGGTTTCTCTTGGAAGAATGGTGGTAGAACACGTCCTTCCATACTTCATAAAAAAATGTCCCCATTTATGGCACTTTATGGCTATCATCCTCCTTCCATCACATAACACACGAGAAGGAAAGCGAAGGTTCAAGCACTAGAGGACTACATTGTAACACCCCAGTTTTTATCCCGGATGTAGCACTATATATTTGTAAGCATTATGAATGGTCGAGGGCCAAGTGATGTAATATGTAAACATTGTACATTGAAAAATAATAAACACCATCGATTGTAAACAAGTAAAGACTACAATAATGGATTCCATAAGAGAGGGGGATTAGTGGGGATTTTGAGGGGTTTGCTTATTCATTGAGTCTTAAACCATCTCCATTAATTAGTTTGTCATTTATCCATTTTTTCCTTTGACTTATTCTATACTCAAATCATTGAATTCATGTAAGAGGTTGGGTGAGGAAGTTATCCCACTCAGTTATGATAACATTGGTTGAGTGTAATCATCCTTTGGGGAAAGAGTTAGAGTCAAGCAAACATGGGAGAAGAGGATTTTCGAGTAGGCGAGAGAATTTTTTTATATTTAGCAATAAGTGAGGAAAAATAGAGTTGAGTGTTGGGAAAGAGTAGCCAACCATAGTGGGTATGGAAGATAGCTTACTAGATCTGGTAATTATGTTGAGAATGAGGTTGGTATGCCTGTGAGTGATTCCTGTTGAGGAAATTACCCAAAGAGCATTTGTATATGTTGTGTGAGCACTCCTTTTGCAACTAGATTTCCTGAAGCCCCTAGTAGAGAGATTCCTTGCAAGTCTATGCTAGAGCCCTAGAGGGGATGGAGATTATCTAAGGAAATGCAGTGCAGAGAAGGATATCTCATCCCTTGGGTTGTGTATACTGAAGGAGAAGAGAATTGGGCGGTTGGAATTGTTGTAGGAGTCATGTCATTGTGTTTTAGTGGGTATTTGTGTTGTTATAGTTGACTGTAGACACCTGTAGGAGCCTTTCCGTCCTTAAGGACTCATAGCCATAGTTCATGGGTGACTTGTTGTAGAGAGAATTGGTGCAACATAGCCTATGGTTGGGAGGAACATCCTTTGTCTACAATCAGTTGTGTAAAACGTTTGAAAGATAAGTGTTTTGATCATTATGTTATTTATTTTTTAAAGTTGTGGATAGACGTTGCATTTACTCTATAATCTATATGTATAAATGTTGTTGTGTGCATTTACTAGTTGTTGTGCATGTTTAAATGGATGCATTCACATTTTAAACTACTCATGATAATAACATGTTTGCATGTCATGCTGCATGTATTTTCTGTATTTAAAACAATATGTTAGTTGAAATGGTCATAACAGGATTTAGCTTTGAGGATGGGTATGTCACATATTGGTATTAGAGTGGAAATTTTGTGGTAGCGTGCCTCGGTGAGGGATCTGGGGATGTTATATATTGGTATCATAGATTTTGGTTCAACACTAGACCCATATGGGCCAAATAATAATGCAAATTTGGTAAATTCATTGTTACAGAGTTTGATTTGTGTTGAATTTGGGGAAGATGGTGAAACTGGAGTGAAATCCACGAATTTCTGAGCAAATTCAAGCCAAATTTCCCTCAGAATTATCGAAGGGGAAATTACTTGTGTTGATTTGTAGGTTTGTAGGGTTAAATTTGGTCTGGGAGGTCGAATTTCATGTTTTCATGGCGTCTGAGGTGTTTAGAGAATCAACAGCCCAGATCACATTCAACTTGGTGATCAACGATTGAGAATCATCTGTTGATGGAGCCTTTCAAACTTCAGTGGAATTCAATGAAGTAGGGAAAAAACATAGTTCATAGAAAATCCATGAGTGTCGAAGAAGAAATTCAGAGTTCGGTGAAGTCTAGCGAGTCGATGGTCAAAATTAAATTAATCCCGAGATCAATGATCCAAAACTATCACGAATTTGGATAAAAATTTATAAGTTAAATGAATTCGACAATGAAAAAAATCAGATTTATACCTTTTTTTCGATTGCCGATAGACCATTTCGGGGGTTCCCGAAAAAGTAGACTTTATACCTTTTTGTCGATCGTCGATATACTTTTTCAGGGGTCATTGAAAATGTAGACTTTATACCTTTTTCATTGATTGTTGATGGGCCTTTTTGAGGGTCACCAAAAAAGTAAACCTTATACCTTTTCGTCGATCACTGATAGACCTTTTCGGGGTCGTTGAAAAAGTAAACTTTATACCTTTTCTTTGATCATCGATGGACCTTTTGGGGGTCGACAAAAAAGTAAACTTTAGACCTTTTCACCGACTATTGATGAAGGGATTTTAGTGATCATCAAGGAATGGAAAAAGAAAGGAGAAGAAGAGGAGATGAGAGGAAGAAGAAGGATAGGGAGAAGAGAGAGGAAAGACAGAGAGAGGAGAAAGACAATCAAGTATATATAAAGAAAGTCTGGAGCCAAAAACCTGTTTTGGCCATACCATGAGCATAAAATATCAGAATCAGAGGAAATTTAAGGTGTGTGTCCACAGTGGCAAGGGATACAAAAGTGTCAATGAGGGCCATGGGCTAATTTTGCTTCAATTCTAAAAAAAAAACAAATAAGTGGTTTTTTAAGATTCGGGCATGCTAAGCTACCAAGACCCAAACAAAGATGAAATAATTATAGAGCATCCAGAAAGTAGGCACAAAGATACCCAGTTGGGATTTTGTCCCAATTCAAAAGGGTTTTGAGTGGGGATGCTAAAAAAGAGGAAAAATCATTATTCCCAGACTCTTTGGGGATTTTGAAATCTTTAGAGGAGGAAAAGAAAACCTCGATCACAAAGTTGGAAAAAGATTATTTATTCAACATTTTACCTACCCATCAATCCCGACAACTTTGTCTCGAGGAAGTTTTTCCCAGTTTTGCTCCATTTGGGAGATAACCAATTTAGGCTAAAAATTCTAAGTGTGGAGAAAATGTAAACGCGCAAAGTTGTTAATTCTATATTTTTGCAGAATTTGACTATTACATCATATTCTAGATATGAAAGTTGCTATGTATTCCCAATCATAAATTCTATCTATGCCCGATACAATTTTTTTTTAATTCTTGAAAGATTTTCTTCTACATGTGGCAAAAAATGGCCTCTCAGATAAATTGCACCACTAAGAACATAACATAATTGAGTAAAATGTTTTAAATATTTCTTGCAGAATTAGAGGCACAGATGGACATATCTAGTTGCTATACGAGGACTAGAGATATGGAGGATGCCCAAGGATCTTAAATGCATGAGGAGGAGGTAAGAGGTTTACGTATTAGCCTGAGAAATGCATAGATGGAGTCCAATGGACATAGAGGTAGGGTAGAGCCAGTGGAGTTGGTTGATACTAAGAAAAGCTTGTAGAAAGAAGTGTAGAGCTATAGGGTAGACAATGAAAGGATGATCATATCTTAGGAAGAGTTGTTATAGAGTCTTAATATGTTGCATAGACAAGTGAACAAGGATTCTAGTATAAAACAAGTAGTTAGTGCAAGGCAAGTAGAAGCATCCATATCTCACAATAAGAGGGATGATCATAGGGGATCTAGACAATCAAGGAGTGTTAGTAGGCACTGTTAGCACTTTGTAATTCCCAGAGGTTGTCAAGGGTAGAAGAAATTGACAGAGGTAACTTACCAAAACCACTTTTGAAACTCTAATCTAGCCCTACCAGTTTCAGAGAGGGATCTCTTTGTATGAATTAGGTTTGTTTAGGTTTTAGATATTAGGCTAGTTAAAATAGTCTAAGTTTGTTTGTTTGTTTATAAAAGTTGGTTGAAAAGTGCATTTAGAATTCCATTGGGCTATGGGGTCTATATTAAAGATCAAAATTAGATACAACTTTTATGAGGTTCTTTCACAGGGAAAGATAGTGAAACCGTTGGATCTAATAAGATTAAATGAGGTGGAATAGACAAAAAAAGATGTGAGAGTCTGTTGAGTAAATAAGCAATCAAGAATTTCTCTACTTGACTTTAGATGAAAAACACATAGACCATTAAAGGACCAGAAACATAGTGTACCAGACAAATTCTATTCTTTAACTTCCTTTAATTGATTAGAAACTAAAAACATAATGATCACAGAGAAAAGTAAAACATTTAACAGAGAAAGATAGACATCACCAATCGATCAAACACAAGAATCCTGTGAATAACCTTTTTATTATTGGTCGATCCTTTTGAAAAGATTACACAAATAGCTCCCCGGGTGCAAAAATCAACCCTCAATACTTCAAAGTGAGAAGTATTTATACAATAGTTACATCTAATCCTGTCATTAATGACTAGGATATTGTGGAGAAAAAATCTAACTAACTAGATTACAAGTTACAAAATAATAGGAATGTTGTTAATCTATTCGAATCCTTGGTGCTGATCCTGGGGGAAGTTGTTTGATGATTCATCACTTTGACTTGACTGTCTTCTTCTTGCTGACTCGGAAATCCACATCACTTTTACTCAAGTAAAGAACACAGGTCTTCCCATCTCTTTTGATTAGGAATGGAAACCTTGAGTAACTTTCTATATATTTCGTCCATCTCAGTGTACTTGGCGAAAGTAGGATTTGTAATAAAAATATACTTTATCTCATGTTGGATGCTCAGGTTCAACTGTAATGTTTCTAAGAAAGACTTGCCAGTAATGCTTCTTGTATACCTACAAATTTAGACCCATCCTTTGCCACTGTGATGATCTTTTTCTTGTAGTATGACATAGTGATGAGCTTATCATTTATCACTAGTAGTCCAAGAAGTCTTTTCTTGTGCAGTGTGTCAACCTTGCTGAAAAATCTTTGCACTCCAATGTCCATCATCTGAGCTTTCTCCTCTAGTTGAAACATTAATCCTTTCTTGGTCAAGACCTTCTTAACCTTAAGGATGGTCTCTGTCCTGTCTTCAATTTCCAATGCCTCTAACTCCTGTTTGGTCTTGGAGTTTAGGAACCTGATAAGCTCAGTGGCTTCTGTAGGATTCTCCATTAACGCTTCTCTTATCTTTTCAATTGCTTCTCTGGCCTTCTGTACCAGTTCATGTTGTTCAAAAATAATTTGTATGAATGGCTATATCTCTTCCATTGACTTGTTGATGTCCATCTAGATGTTTTCTTTGGCCTCAGATAATGTTTTAGCCATGACAGTCTCTTTTTGCAGCTTCTGTAATTCTTGACTGAGTCTTTGTGATTTATGCATTTTTGTGTTATAGCTGGCCTGGAACATGGATTTCAGGGACTGGAGGCTTTTTACTTCTTCTCATAACTTTATGATTTCCTCTCCTTGAAGGGACATGTCCTCCATTGATTTCACCAACTTCTCAGAAGCATCCAGAACTTTCATTGGAATGGTTGATGGAATCTCGGTTGTTGTGGCTGCTGCTGCTGTGCTAACTCCTATGAGAGGAACTTCATCCAGTGGGATAACATCCATCTACATACTTTGTTCTTTCTCTTTAACCAACTTGTTTAACTCATCTTCCATCTCTTTTATCTATGCATTCTGCTCCATTATCAATTTCAACATCTCCTCTTTGTGGCCTTCACTTTCAGCCATTTCCTTTGCTTGTGAATCTTCAATGGATGGAAGTTTCAATTGTTTTCTCAAAGAGTCTATGTCAACATTTTTCTTCTTCAGTAACTCCTCAGTTGCCTTGATATTAGATGGGTCATAGCCAAACCAACTCCTCTAGGGATTTGATTTTGTTATCTTTGGCCAATGATGATATCTTTTCTAGCTTCAATTGGGATTGGACGTTGTTCAAAGATACATGCAGCTTTGAGGTAGTCAATGAAGTGTTTGTCAGAGTGGAGAAAATCATCTCCCCTGTTTGCCTATGCATGTCCATTTGGTATGTTGGATGAACCTCCTTCACATCAAACTCAAAGGATGCTTTCTTGTAATCAGAAGTTGTCTTGGGATGAGGGACCCGTGCCTGTAGAAATTCCATATGCATCATTCCCTTCTTTGTGTCAAATGAAAACATTAATCTGTGTTGAGATGTGGATGTCTTCTTCCAAAACTGGAATTATGTGCTGCTATTCAGAAGTTCATTCTTCTGCTTGATCATCTTGTATTTGTCAAAAATGCTTGGTCTTGTTGGCTCTTGAGAGGATTCAACTGTCAGTGTAGTGTTTGCTTGCTCCTTGGAGGAGGATGTGGACACTATATGTTGACTGCCTGAGAATGCAGAGGAATGTGGTCCCTCCATAACTATGGTGGACTGTGTTTCTCATTCTCTAAACCTGTCTGGTATGTGGCTAGTCTTAGTCCTCTTCCTGTAAACTTGGAAGTCTTCAACTAACACCTCTATGACTGAAGGTGACACCTCTTTCCTGGCTCTTTTTTCTGTTTGCACCTGAGGAGTGCTGGTGTGTGAAATGTTGGCAGGTGAAGGCTGTTCTTCTATCTCCAACAATGTATTTTCCTACCAGTTTGTCTGATTCATAAACTTTTCTATCTCAGGCTTTGGCACATGAGCATAAGGAGAATCCGTTCTGGGGATTTGTAGCATCTGGTTTATTGATTCAGGGGTGATGGTGAACAGAGTTTCACTAGATGAAGATACGATGGCCCTTTGGCCGGGAAGGTAATGGGATTGACACTTAAGGGAGAACTCAGGGAAATGATAGGTCTGGGTAAACATGAATAATGGTAGATTAGACTCCCAGAGTACGATCTCGTCACTCTGGTCTAAGAAAATTTCTTTTAGCCAGAAGTGTAATTCGAAGAAATCGAATTCACACTTCGGCTCTGCAACTCTGTAATCTTTATCAGTAAGGGGAGCATGATCTAGGTCGATGGGAGGAGAAAGGAATGGGTATTCGGTTGTTTCAACGGATTTGGGTTTGGGCACCATAATTAACGGAGATGTGCAGACAAAAAAGTTATTGACTGTAATTACTCGGTCTAATGGTGCCTATCGACAGTGTGCCTAGTGGCGATTAGCTTGAAAATAGGAATGACACTATGTAGACTATGTCTGGATCGGTGAACAGTGAGGTAATGGCGAAGAAACAAAGTTAAACGATGTAAGGGGGGTGTCCGTTATGGCGTGAGTGATGACTGGACGAGTAACGGTCATGGGGGACGACATTGATTGGCCAACGGGTAGATGAGTATGACATTGATGGCACTAATTTTCCAATGGGTAGATACGAATGTGACATGTGACAGGGTAGTGGGGTACGATGGCGAAGTGAGGTGGGCGGTATTGGATGAGTAGTTAGGCAGGTA
>JASDQU010100237.1:55949-66061 GCA_032191745.1 Picea mariana | reverse complement strand
TCGGACCCCCCCCCCCCACCGTTAAAGGCATAAAGGTCGGGGGGGTCTGAAATCCATTGTTGACCGTTGATTTGGGCGTGCCTTGATCAACTGCTAAGATCTGTGCTCCTTTTAGTCACAACATGACAAAAGGTCAAATCCCGATAGCACTTAGGATAAAATCATTTTGTGGGTAGTGCTAGCTCCTCTTTGTTTATTCTTTCACCAAGGGGTTAAAAACACATCAAATTAAGTCAAATAAAGGCATTTAATCAATCTTTTTGCAAATCTTATTGATATGAAACAAAACTAACCTAACTCCTAGCCTAATCAACTAAGACATTAATCCAACTTAGACTATTGGATTAATAATTTCACTAACCTATCTAAATTGGCCAAGATTAGATTGTTTGGCCAATTTTATTCACTAACCTATTAACATAAATTTAAAGGATTTGATCATGGTTAAGAAATATGAATCAAACCAAGTTTATTTCATGGGGTTTTATCTTTTTATGTTTTTCTATTTTTATACCCTCTTTTCATTTTTTTTATATTTATATTTTTTCTTTCTTTTCTTTATCTTTTCTTTTCTTTTTCTTTTTCTTTTGTAAATCATTTGCAGAATAAAATATTATTTACAATACAGTACAAATAGAGGAAGAGATTCTAATCACCAAGTGATCCTATGATCCTCAGGAACATATTTTTTCCTGCGAGAGGCGTTAGACAACCAAGAATATTCCTAGCGCACAATGGGTTCATAGGTTTTTCCATACAATGGATATGATACCTAGAAGATGGTACATCTAGGAAGAAATGAGAATGTAAATATGAGATTGGTAGAAGGTGAGAAGTTAGTTCTACACAACGTTCAAATTTACGTCAGAGGTCCCTACATAGAGGGAGGTTTATTTAAGAATCAAGGATTTCATCTTCCATAGACAACCCAAAGACATTGCGCTAAAAGTGGTCTATGCATACCATAAGCCGATGGAAAAATTGAAGCCATCAATGTACTATTGGAAGGTTGACATTGATGACACACATGAAGAAGACCCATGGGAGTACAGATAAATGAAACTGAAGGAGAGCATGTAGTTCAAGGAAAATCCTCTTGTAGCATTGCATTGGACTATCCGTGACCATTAAAAACAAAGAAACACAATATAGGCATAGAAGAAGCGCCTAAGATGGCCATAATTGATGATTACTGGGATCAAGAAATGGTAACACAAGTGGTAGACTTGTTGAAAGAGTATGAAAACCTGTTCCTAAGGAGCTTCTCAGCTATGAAGGGAATTGTGGGATCCCTAAGAGAAATAAAGATTCAATTGAAGCGAGACGCTAAGTCGGTTAAGAAGATACTATATCGAATGAACTTGAAGTACAAAGAGAAATTTTGCAAAGAGTTATATCAAATGCTAGAGGTAGGGATCATTGTCCCTATGGAGGAGTCAGACTAGATTAGCCAATGGTGGTGCAACTAAAGAAGACATGCGACCTAAGAATTTGTGTAGATGAAATGAAACATGCGTACACAATCCCTTTCCGACACCATTTACATATGATGTATTGGAGAACATCGATGGGCACAAAGCTTACTCATTCATAGATGGATTTTCAGGTTGTCACTAGTTGTAGATTGCGAAAGAAGACAAAGATAAGACAACATTTGTGACATATTGGAGATAATTTGCATACATAGTAATGCCATTCGGCATGAAGAATGCACCTGCAGTGTTTTCTAGTATCGGGGTCACAACTTTTAAGGACTTCATGCATAAGTTTTTGGAGGTATACTTAGATGATTGGATGGTGTTCATTCTAATCAAGGAGCATATACAGACACTACAATTGATGCTGGATAGATGCAGACAATTGCAGATCTTGTTAAACTTGAAAAAGTGCATCTTTTGTACATCATTTGGAACACTACTAGGACATGTCATATGCAAGGAAGGCTTGCTAGTAGATTAGGCAAAAAATGCAGCAGTAGTGGACATGTTGGCCCTTACCTCCATAAGAGAGTTGTGCACAACTTTGGGACACAAAGGTTATTATAGACAATTCATACAGATTTACGCAAAGGTTGTTGCATCGTTGGTAAAGCTACTGCGTAAAGATATAGAGTATGTCTGGACCCAGGAATTCCAGGAGGCATTGGACACATTGAAAGAGAGATTGGTGACTGCACCAATCCTAATATTTCTAGATTGGACCAAGATATTTCACATGTATGTGGATGCATCCTCAATTTCACTTGGCGTAGTGCTTGCATAGCCCAAAGAAGACAAAATTGATCATCTAGTATATTTTTCCAGCAATAAGCTATCAGATTCTCAATGATTGGTGATGGTCTATGCCCTACACAAATTTTGACATTACTTGCTTGATACTCCTTTCAATTTTTTAACTGACCATTCAATGTTGAATTTAGTTAATAAGCCAGTGTTGGGGAGGAGGATATGTTGATGCCTTTTTCTTTTCCAAGAATTTGAGTTTGAAGTAGTAGTCAATCCCGACAAACACAATGTTGGGTGTGACCATATTTCGAGGATAGGGTCATGGGAATTGAGGTAGTATAGTTGATGAGCTCCCCAACGCACAACTCTTCAGGATCGAATTGGTGTCAGATCAACTAGTAGAGATTTCATCGTACTTAACAATGGGTCACGTGTTGTAAGGATACACTCAGACACAACACAGAGGATTAGTAACCTACAACGCCAAGATTTTGTGAGGCTCCAAATCGAGATCAATGATGAAAAGGTTGAGCTTCTCAAGGAATGCAGACTTGAAATTTCACCCACGGGGTTTAGAGAGACATGCAGAGGATGACATATCCACTACAATGGCCAAATATGCACATATTTCACCTAAACAAGGCTTGTTGAAGATGTCTGACTAGTTCGATTCAAGTGTTCTAAAAACTTTATTAGTGAACTAACGATGAAGTAAAATCGTTGGCTTGAGGATCATCCAACTAGTAGTGTTGGGGGCCTATTGGCACCCTAATTGTTTGGCAAGACTGAACACCCGCCATAACTCAACACTACACGTGTGGCTAAGATTTTGCACTGCGCGGTGCCAAGATGCAACGACTGCATGAATTAGTGATCTATTATGCATGCCAACCAGTTTTGTACTGTGCACAAAGACTTGAAGAGAACACATGAATGCCAAATCTTTGAATATATTCAATAATGATTGTAACCATTTTTGTAACAAATCAACTGGTAGTGGTTGTGGGTAAACTGGCAAGGTTGTGATGATTGGCACACTCCATTGGAGATAAGGGTAATGCATGCAATGTAAGGGTTGGGTTTTTGGATGACCAGGAGTCAATTGTTATGTTAGTTATAGATGAGTTAGAGTTCAAATTAAGCATTGCACCAGTTCTTGTTATGTTCAGAGATACTATGTGAATATAAGAGAGAAAGTAGATCGAGATCTGGGGGTATTGCTAGTCTTTGTTTCACTCAAAATGCGCTTTGAGGTGGCTTCGACCCTCTGTGGATTGAAATGTATCTAAATGATGTTAAGATTAATGAATGAAGCATGAAGCACATTTGTCTAGGTATCTTATATGTTATGGTATGAATGCATGTATGTTATGTAGTATTATGTGCAACACTTATATGAATGCTATGAATGAATGTGAAATGAATGCATGGATTTGAGTGGGATGTTTCTTTTCTGTATTGTTCCTTCATGACTTACATGAAACTTATGGTCTCTATGATTCTCATGGCGTCTTGGGTGAGACCTTCTTCATTCACCGAAGATTGAATATGCCGACGCCTATGGGGTATTTGTTGGTAAATCCTTTCGAACCTTGGGTTTAAAACACTGAGCCAACATGTATCTCCAAAAAAAGTTATCAATAATCATTCTAAGGTAATTGGAGAGATTCCTAAGGGTATTCCACTGGCTCAAGATCATGACCATGATATTCATTTACAACCAGGAAGTGTACCACCTAACATTAGGCCTTATATGTACCCATATGCACACAAGAGTGAGATTGAGCGTATGGTTCAAGAAAAGGTAGAGGCTGACATCATTCAACCTCGCGAAAGTGATTTCTTTTCAGTAGTGGTGATGTTTTAAAAAAGGAAGGTTCATGGGATATGTGTTCATGTTATAGAGAGCTCAACAAAATGACCATTAAATATAAGTTTCTTTTTCTCGTCCTTAATGAATTATTAGATGAATTTCAAGGAGAAAATTTATTTACAAATTTGGATCTCCATTTTGGATATCATCAAATCAAAATGAGGAAAAAAGACATCCCCAAAACAACCTTTATAACACATGAAGGTCATTATGAGTTTTTGGTGATATCATTTTTCCTTACTAATGCACCTTCCACATTTCAAAGCTTGATGAATTCTATTTTCAAACCCATCCTCAAAAAAATTGTGTTCGTATTTTTTTTTATAATATACTAATCTAATGCATGAAGGTGTTTCTGGTGATGTCGTTTTACCTTACTAATGCACCTCCCACATTTCAAAGCTTGATGAATTCTATTTTTAAACCCTTCCACAAAAAATTGCATTAGTATTTTTTTATAATATACTAATCTACATCAAATCTCGGGAAGAGCACATAGAACATGTTGACATGGTCTTAAAACTATTGGAAGAGAAACAACTATATCTGAATCCTTCCAAGTGTTCCTTTGGGGTTCATGAAGGTGTCAGAGCAGACCCTAACAAAATTAAAGCTATGATAAAATGGTTGATTCCCAAAACCTTGAATAATCTCAGAGCATTCTTAGGATTGATAAGCTATGACCACATGTTTTTCAAGAATTATGGTAAGATAGTAGCACCTCTAACAATGTTATTAAAAAAGGAGGCATTTTCTTGGACTCAAGAATCAACCAAATCCTTTTAAAAACTTAAGGAGGTTATGTGTACAACTTCTATCTTGGCCACACCGACTTCACGAAAACCTTTATTGTGGTGTGATACTCGTTACTCTCTCACATATAGGGGTAACTAGAGGATATTTTTCTCCTATGATGCATATCAAATACAACAGTCCCATAGAGGAGATCCATGGTTCTCCATAGACAGTTGATTGGCAATGCTTCCCACATTTTCTTAGCTCACTCTCATATGATAATTATGGTGCCATAAATTACATGGGGTACCTTGTTTCATTGCTCCATATCAATTGTTAATGCCTTATGTATTTTTCATGAAAGTAGTGACCATGGATTGAGTCGGATAATGGATCACAATGCTCTAAATTTGTGTCTTTTGCCTTGTTTCACCTTGGTGGATATCATCATCTCCTAGATAAGCGTTGTCACTCTTGGGTAGAGTTATACTACTTGGGGACTTTGATAGGGGTAGCATGCCCATATATCAATCCATTCATAACATTCTCCATCTTTCCCAATTTTCGTTGTCCACACTTTTGGGTTGGTGGTCATATGTCACACATATAGGTTCACGCTTCATAATCCCATGAGAAGAGGTAGCATGAATGTTCGAGGTTGATGCATATTATTTAAAAAGGGGGGGGGGGAGATGCTAAATTCAAAATGAAAAGAAAATAAATTGAAAAGAACCAAAAGAAACAAACCGTGAGCAATTCCCCCTCAGTATGGGGTCATCAACCCAAGTCCTATGCAATTAATGCAAATCTAAAAAGGATTAAATGAAGTAAAAACAGTCAAAATCTAGAAAAGGTTAAAATTAATAAAGAAAAACACAAAAAGGGGCTTGGAAAGACACAATGCCGAGGAAATGAAAACTCAACGCATAAGTTCTCCCTCATTCCAAAGTCGCTCATGTGGATGAATATATTACATAACCTCTCATGACTATGCAATACCACTCATGAAGTTAAACCCCAAACTATACTATCTATCATTACACATACTCCTTGATGGGTTTCTTGGGAAACAATTCTCTTCTTGGGTATTGACACATGTAATAGAGGCTGATGATGACCCTCCCATTCCTAAACTTGGCAAATTGTATGAATTCTATGAGTTACTGTGAAGTTTGAAGATGATGCTTATTGTGTTCTACCTAATGGTATTTACATTTTACATGACTCACTTTTTACGTTGCATTGGACTTGTGTATATGCCTCCAAATTGATGCGTACTTTGGGTCACTTGGGCCTTACTTTGGACGATTTACTTAGCATCGAGATGAATTTGATTGAGCCTTGTTCCTTCAGAGGATGTTGAAGAGTTCAATTGCATGCTTGACGGAGGCCTTCCCACTTCTTTTAGAGGTCGTTGCACACCTTGACAAAATTTTAGCACCTATTTTGAGGGCGACCAGCTTTAGGAGCAAATATCTTTTAATAAAATACCCATAATTTCGTTATATCATTTCCATCAGATGCAAAATGACCACAAGATTTCTAAAATGTTATAATAATAGAAATTTGACTATAACATCATATTCTAGATATGAAAGTTTCTATGTATTCCCAATCATAAATTCTATCTATGCCTGATACAATTTTATTTATTTATTCTTGAACTATTTTCTTCTACATGTGGCAAAAAATGGCCTCTCAGATAAATTACACCATTGAGAACATAACATAATTGAGTAAAATGTTTGAAATATTTCTTGCAGAATTAGAGGCACAAACAGACATATCTAGTTCCTATATGAGGACTAGAGATATGGAGGATGCCCAAGGATCTTAAATGCATGAGGAGGAGGTAAGAGGTTTATGTATTAGCCTGAGAAATGCAGAGATGGAGTCCAATGGACATAGAGGTAGGGTAGATTCAATGGAGTTGGTTGATACTAAGAAAAGCTTATAGAAAGAAGTGTAGAGCTATAGGGTAGACAATGAAAGGATGATCATATCTTAGGAAGAGTTGTTATAGAGGCTTAATATGTTGCATAGACAAGTCAACAATGATTCTAGTATAAAACAAGCAGCTAGTGCAAGGCAAGTAGAAACATCCATATCTCACGATAGGAGGGATGATTATAGGGGATCTAGACAATCAAGGAGTGTTAGTAGGCACTGTTAGCACTTTGTAATTCCCAGAGGTTGTCAAGGGTAGAAGACATTGACAGAGGTAACTTACCAAAACCACTTTTGAAACTTGGATCTAGCCCTGCCAGTTTCAGAGAGGGATCTCTCTGTATGATTTAGATTTGTTTAGGTTTTAGATATTAGGCTAGTTAAAATAGTCTGAGTTTTTTTGTTTGTTTATAAAAGTTGGTTGGAAAGTACATTTAGAATTCCATTGGGCTATGGGGTCTATATTAAAGATCAAAATCAGATACAGGTTTTATGAGGTTCTTTCACAAGGAAAGATAGTGGAACCGTTGGATCTGATCCTTGGTGTTGATCCTCGGGGAAATAGTTTGATGATTCATCACTTTGACTTGATTGTCTTCTTCTCGTTGACTTGGAAATCGATATCACTTTTACTCAAGTAGATAACACAGGTCTTCCCATCTCTTTTGACTAGGGATGGAAACCTTGAGTAACTTTCTGTATATTTCGTCCATCTCAGTGTACTTGGCGAAAGTAGGCTTTGTAATAAAAATATAATTTATCTCATGTTGGATGCTTAGGTCCAACTAATGTTTCTAAGAAAGCCTTGTCAGTAATGCTTCCTTGTATACCTGCAAATTTAGACCCATTCTTTTCCACTGTGCTGATCTTTTGCTTGTAGTCTGACAGAGTGATGAGCTTATCATTTATCACTAATAGTCCAGGAAGTCCCATCTTGTGCAGTGTGTCAACCTTGTTGAAAAATCTTTGCACTTCAATGTCCATCATCTGAGCTTTCTCCTCTAGTTGCAACATCAATCCTTTCTTGGTCAAGACCTTCTTGACCTTAAGGATGGTCTCTGTCCTGTCTTCAATTTACAATGCCTTTAACTCTTGTTTGTTCTTGGAGTTTAGAAACCTAATGAGCTTAGTGGCTTATTTAAGATTCTCCCCTAACTCTTCTCTTATCTTTTCAATTGCTGCTCTGGCCTTTTGTACTATTTCGTGTTGTTAAAAAACAATTTGTGGGAATGGCCATATCTCTGCCATTGACTTGTTGATGTCCATCCAGATGTTTTCTTTGGCCTCGGATAATGTTTTAGCCACGACAGTCTCCTTCTGCAACTTCTGTAATTCTTGACTGAGTCTTTGTGATTTATGCATTTCTGTGTTATAGCTAGCCTCGAACATGGATTTCAGGGACTGGAGGCTTTTTACTTCTTCTTTTAACTTTTTGATTTCCTCTCCTTGAAGGGACATGTCCTCCATTGATTTCCCCAACTTCTTAGAAGCATCTAGAACTTTCACTGGAATGGATGATGGAATCTCTGCGGTTGTGGCTGTTGGTGCTGTGCTAACTCGTGTGAGAGGAACTGCATCCAGTGGGATAACATCCATCTACATACTCTGTTATTTCTCTTTAACCAACTTGTCTAACTCAAATTCCATCTCTTTTATCTGTGCATTCTGCTCCATTATCAATTTCAACATCTCCTCTTTGTGGCCTTCACTTTCAACCATTTCCTTTGCTTGTGAATCTTCAGTGGCTGGAAGTTTCAATTGTTTTCTCAAAGAGGCTATGTCAACATTTTTCTTCTTTAGTAACTCCTCAACTGCCTTGATATTAGATGGGTCATATCCAATCTTCAGTACCAACTCCTCTAGGGATTTGATTTTGTTTTCTTTGGCCAAGGATGATATATTTTCTAGCTTCAGTTATGATTGGACGTTGTTCAAAGATACCTACAGTTTCGAGGCAGTCAGTGAAGTGTTTGTCAGAGTGGAGAAAATCATATCCCCTGTTTGCCTGTGCATGTCCATTTGGTCTGCTGGATGAAACTCCTTCACATCAAACTCAAAGGATGCTTTCTTGTAATTGGAAGCTATCTTGGGATGAGGAACCTGTGCTTGTAGAAATTCCATATGCATCCTTCCCTTCTCCGTGTCAAATGCAAACATTAATCTGTGTTGCGATGTGAATGTATGCTTCCAAAACTGGGCATATGTGCTGCTGTTCAGAAGTTCATTCTTCTGCTTGATCATCTTGTATTTATCAAAAATGCTTGGTCCTGTTGGCTCTTGAGAGGATTCAACTATCAGTATAGTGTTTGCTTGCTCCTTGGAGGAGGATGTGGACACTATATGTTGACTGCATAAGAATGCAGAGGAATGTGGTCCCTCCATAACTATGGTGGATTGTGTTTCTCCTTCTCTAAACCTGTCTGGTGTGTGGCTAGTCTTAGTCCTCTTCCTGTAAACTTGGAAGTCTTCAACTGACACCTATGTGACTAAAGGTGACACCTCTTTCCTAGCTCTTTTTTATGTTTGCACCTGAGGAGTGCTGGTATGAGAAATGTTGGTAGGTGAAGGCTGTTCTTCTGTCTCCAACAATGTATTTTCCTGCCAATCTGTTTGATTCATAAACTTATCTATCTCAGGCTTTGGCACATGAGCATAAGGAGAATTGGTTCTGGGGATCTGTAGCATCTGGTTTATTGATTTAGGGGTGATGGTAAACAGAGTTTCACCAGACGAAGATACGATGGCCCTTTGGTCGGGAAGGTAATGGGATTGACACTTAAGAGAGAACTCAGGGAAATGATAGGTCTGGGTAAACATGAATAATGGTAGATTAGACTCCTAGAGTCCGATCTCGTCACTCTAGTCTAAGAAAATGTCTTTTAGCCAGAAGTGTAATTCAAAGAAATTGAATTCACACTTCAGCTCTGCAACTCTGTAATATTTATCAGTGAGGGGAGCACGATCCAGGTTGATGGGAGGAGGAAGGAATGGGTTTTTGGTTGTTTCAGCAGATTTGGCTTTGGGCGCCATAATTAATAGAGATATGAAGACATAAAAGTTATTGACTATAATTACCTAGTCTAATGGCGCCTGTCGACGATGTGCCTAGTGGCGATTAGCTTTAAAATAGGAACAACACTGTGTCGAAGAAATAGAGTTAAACGGTGTAAGGGGGGTGTCCGTTATGGCACAGGTAGCGACTGGACGAGTAATGGTCATGGGGGACGACATTGATTGACCAATGGGCAGATGAGTGTGACGTGGATGGCATTGATTTGCCAATGGGTAGATATGAATGTGACATGTGACAGGGTAGTGGGGTATAGTGGCGG
>JASDQU010100237.1:19209-55786 GCA_032191745.1 Picea mariana | reverse complement strand
CCCCCCCCCCCCACCGTTAAAGGCATAAACGTCAGGGGGGAGGTCCGAAATCCACTGTTGATTTGGGTGCGCCTTGATCAACCACTGAGATCTGTGCTCCTTTTAGTCGCAACGTGATAAAAGGTCAAATCCCAATAACACTTAGGACAAAAACATTTTATGGGTAGCGCTAGCTCCCCTTTCTTTATTCTTTCACCAAGGGGTCAAAAACACATCAAATTAACTCAAATAAAGGCATTTAATCAATCTTTTTGCAAATCTTATAGATATGAAACAAAACTAACCTAAATCCTAGCCTAATCAACTAACAAATTAATCTAGCTTAGACTGTTGGATTAATAATTTCACTAACCTATCTAATTTGGCCAAAATTACACTGTTTCACCAATTTTATTTACTAACCTATCAACATAAATTTAAAGGGTTTGATCATGGTTAGGCAATATGAATCAAACCAAGTTTATTTCATGGGGTTTTATCTTTTTCTCTTTTTCTATTTTTATGCCCTCTTTTCATTTTTTTTTTATATTTTTATTTTTTCTTTCTTTTCTTTTCTTTTGTTTTTTTTTCTTTTTTTCTTTTGTAGATCATTTGCAGAATAAAATATTATTTACAATACAATACAACTAGAGGAAGAGATTCTAATCACTAGGTGATCCGATGAAATATAGGGTTATAACATGCACCATCATCATCATCATGATCACCATTCAACATGAAACTCGTTTATAAGAGCACATACACATTTAAGGTCGAAGAGTAGCCCAAGTGTGTCCCATGTTAGAAATCAAAGGAGGAGGCCCGAGTCAAACATTTTGTAAGGATAGCTTAGGAAGCTCAAGCCACCATCACTTGATAGAGTGCAAAAGAAGGGAGAAGAAGTTGAAGCCTGGTTGTTGGGCATGGGAAAATATTTTCAACTACACAATTATTTATCAATCATGGAAGCAAATGTTTCCATATATCATCTTTAGAGGAAATCTTCCATGTGGCGGGACAAGTTGAAGCAAGTCAAGCATATTGATGAGAAGATAATTTCTTGGAATAGTTTGAAGAAATAACTCCAAGAGAAATACCCACCAGAGCATTATTATGACAAGAAGATGCAAGAGTTCTTTGAGCTTAAGCTTGGGAACATGACCATGGAGGAGTATGAGAAGAAATTATTGGAAATTCTAAGGTATGTGGATTTCATCAAGGATGAGAAGGTTAAAATTCAAAGGTTCTTGTGTGGGTTGACATCATTCTACAAGGATAAAATTCATATTGATGAACCCAAGAATTTGGAAGAAGCCATGAGAAAAGCTAAGTATTTGTATGAGTAGAGTAAGGCAAGGCCAACTTTTCAAAGAGCTTGGGATGACAAAAATAAAGGCAAGATGGATTAGAGGAAGAAAGGATTCAAGACACCTTTTTTTTGGAATAATTCAAAGTCATATAGGCAAGGGAAGCAAGCACAAAATGAGCCCAATATGATAGATTCCTTGGAGAAAAGGCTAAGACAACAACCCATAAAGTGTTGGGGATGAGAGGGGGATCACATGCATAAAGATTATCCTAATAAAGGAGATAGGAAGAGGACCGTGCATAATCTTCAGGAAGATGATACATTGGAAGACATGGGAAGGAGTGTGCCAAATATTTATGTAGCCTTGGACAATAGACAAGAAAACTATCAATCCCACACGAGTGAGGTGGAAGGTAAGATTGATAACCAACCCATAGCTATTTTGATTGAAAACTAGTCATAGCTATATATATCCTAATATGGTTGACATATTTAAATTGAAGAAATGTAAGCATGAAAAGTCTTGGTTGGTTCAACTTGCCACTGGAACCTAAAGAAGAATCAATGAGCTTGTTAAATATTGTGCAATGAACATGAATGGAGTCAGCACTAAGGCATATTTAAACATCATACCACTTGGGTCATATGACTGCTTGATTGGTATGGATTGGCTGGAAAGGAATCATATTGTTCTAGATTGCTATAACAAGGCAATCACATGTTTGGACGAGGAAGGAAATTCAAGGACAGTTCAATGCATTCCAAGGCCTATATTTATAAGAGAGATTTCAACATTGCAATTGAAAAGTAATTTTATAAAAGGGTGCCAATTATATGCATCCCATATGGAAGATCCATCCAAGGATGAAGTGACAAAATTTGAAGACTATCCAATCTTGAAGGAATAGGAAGATGTGTTTTGGGAATTGCTAGGTTTGTCACCAAAGAGAGACATTGATTTCTCTATTTATCTGATGCCTCGAGTTTCCCCAGTGTCCAAGACTCCCTACATAATGAGCACACCAGAATTGAAAGAGTTGCAAATACAACTAGCAAAGTTGTTGAAGAAGAGGTACATTTGCCCAAGTGTTCCTCTTTGGGGTGCCTCGATGATTTTTGTGAAGAAAAAAGATGGAACTTTGAGGTTATGTATTGACTTTATCCAATTTAATAAGGTTATAGTAAACAACAAGTACCCTTTTGTGAAGGATTGATGATATTTTTAATCAATTGAAGGGAGGAAAGATAGTTTTCAATATTCACTTGGGAGTAGGATATCATCAACTGAGAATAAGAGAAGAAGATAATAGTAAGACAACCTTTTGGAGAAGGTATGGTCATTATGATTTCGTGGCGATGCCATTTGGGCTGACAAATTCGCTAAATACTTTTATGTGTTTAATGAATGGAGTGTTCAGAGATTAACTGGACAAATTTGTTATCATCTTCTTGGATGATATTCTTATATACTCCAAGATAGAGGAGGAGCATGAGAAAAAATTGAGGATGTGCTATAAGTGTTCAAAGAACACCAATTGTATGCCAAGTTGATCAAGTGAACTTTTTATCAGAAGCAAATCCACTATTTGGGCCACATTGTCTCAAAGGATGGCATAGCAGTGGATCCAGAAAAGATTGAAGCAATCAAAAGTTGGCCTGCACCAAAGAATATTCTAGAGGTTAGATCATTTATGGGTCTAGTTGGTTACTATAGGAGATTCATTGCAGATTTCTCCAATATTGCACACCCGATCACTTCCTTGCAAAATAAAGGAATACAATTTGAATGGACTACCAAGTGCGAAGAGAGCTTCCAACACTTGAAATATTTATTAACCAGTGCACCTATTTTGAAGGTTGCATATCTAGATGAGGATTTTGTTGTGTGCATGTATGCATGCAAGGAAGGGCTTGACGATGTCCTTACACAAAATGGGCATTCCATATGTTACAAGTCAAGAAAACTTAAAGAGCATGAAATAAATTATGCTACCCATGACTCGGAATTGACAACAATAATCCATGCCTTAAAAATGTGGAGGAGTGGGGAGAAAATTTGAGTTGAGAATAAACCATAGTGGTATGAAATATTTGTTTGGACAACCAACATTGAATGCCAGACATACTAGATGGATGGAATTTCTTAGCGAATATGACTTTGATATCAAACACATTAAGGGAAAAGAGAATAAAGTGGTTGGCACACTTAGCAGAAGGGTGCATGGAATGCATGCTACAACCATAAGCATGTACAATTCAGATTTAAAAGATATAATTTTAGAAGCTGTAATAGAGTAACAACATTATGTGTAAGTTAAAGAAAGCTTACAACATTGTAATGTACAACAGGAAAATAAAGATTACAAGATGGAAGAAGATGGAATTCTATGATACATGAATACAATGTATTTTCTTAATTCTCAGGATTTGAGAAATTTAGTTTTAAAAGAGATGCACAACGTGCCATACATTGGACATCTAGGGTACCAGAAAAAAAATGCAACTGTAAGAGGCCAATATTATTGGCCTATAATGAAGAAAGATTTAGTTGATTTTATTGCTAGATGCATGGAATGCTAAAAGGTAGAAGTCGAACACAAACATCCAACTTGATTAATATAACCATTTCCCATTCTAGAGTGGAAACGAGAAATCGTTACCATAGATTTCATTACTAAGTTTACTTGAACAACAAAGAAACATGATTCCATCATGGTAGTGGTGGACAAGCTTACGAAGGCTGCATATGTTATTCTATTCAAGATGACACATAAGGTAGCCAACATTGCATAAATTGATATGAAAGAAATTGCTAGGATACATGGCATGTCTAAGGAAATAATATCTGATAGAGATACCAAATTCACTTCCAATTTTTGGAAAGGGTTGTTTAAAGGATATGGAACAAATTTGAATTTCAACACAACATATCACTCAGAATCAGATGGGCAGATGGAAAGGGTCAACCAAATAATTAAAGATATCCTAAGGATTTATGTAATGGATCAAACTTCCAAGTGTGAAGATTATTTTTATTTATTTGTGTTTGCTTAGGACAATGGGTATGAAATATCTCTAAAGGTGAGCCTGTTTGAAGCTTTATATGGCCAAAAATGCAACACACTAGGGACCTGGGATAACCTAGTAGATAGAGCACTTATTGGGCCAAAATTGCTAATAGAAATGGAAGAATAGATGCCAAGTATAAAGCATAATTTAAATATTACATAGGACAGGAAGAAAAGTTATGCCAACAAAGGAAGATCACATAAGGAATTTAGAGTGGGTGAGCATACATTTTTAAAAGTAAAGGCAAGGAGGAACTTGCTGAAATTGTGAAGTTAACCAAAGTTAGTAGTGAGATATTGTGGTTCATTTGAAATATTAGAGAGGATAGGCCCATTTGCATACATGATTTCATTGCCTGCATCCATGAGGGTTCATAATGTGTTTCATGTGTCTTTATCAATTAAGTGTGTGCCTGATCCTAACTACCTGATTGATTGGATTGTGATCTAGATGGAACATGAAGGGTATTCTCGGGTGGAGCCGGTGCACATCCTTGACTAGAAAGTCAAAGTGATTAGGAACTGATCCATCGATATGGTAAAGGTCCAATGGACCTGCTATAGTCCTGAAGATGCCACATGGTAGCACGAGGAGGCCATGCAAGAAGAATACCCACAACTTTTTGCAAATTTCGAGGGAATATGGATGTACATTTGTACATATGTGTAGAAAGACTCCATTTTGGTGTAGCTGGAGTTCATGGAGCCACAACTCTGACACTTCTTATTTGGTCTCTACTAGAGCCTTTAAAGGGAAGTGGGACAACTTGAGGGACTGTTGTGCAAAGAAGATGGGTACACTTCCTTTGGTTGTGCAGGTTGTGGGGAATGAGAGATTGTTGGTTGGAATTGCTACATGAGTCATTAAATTATGAAATTAATGAATATTGTAATGTGATATTTTGTATGTATGTACATGTACACTGATATGGTGATGTGCACTAAGGATAATGTAATTTATAGGGGAATGGGATTGTATCAACCTAGTTTTGACCCTCGATGTAGCGTTGTATATATGTAAGCATTATGAATGGTTGAGGGACATGCGATGTAATATGTAAACATTGTATATTGAAAAATAATAAAATGTATTACATTGCCGGCTATAGACGAGTAAGGACTAGAGAAATGGGGGGCTATGATTCCACAAGAGAGGGGGATTAAAGGGGTTTCCTTATGCCTTGAATCTTAAGCCATCTACCATATCCATTAATCAATTTGTCATTTATCCATTTATCCATTTGACTTATTCATCACTCAAATCATTGAATTCATGTAAGAGGTTGGGTGAAGAATTCATCCCACTCAATTATGACAATATTGGTTGAGTGTATTCATCCTTGGGGGAAGAGTAAGAGTCAAGAAAGCATGGGAGAAGAGGATTTTCGAGTAGGAGAGAAAACCATTTTTACATTTAGAAAGAAGTGAGGAAAAATATAGCTGAGTGTTGGGAAAGAGTGGCCAACCATAGTGGGTATGTAAGATAACTTACTGGATATGGTAATTATGTTAAGAATGAGGCTGGTATTCCTGTGAGTGATTCATGTTGACAAAATTACCCAAAGAGCATTTGTATATGGTGTGTGAGCACTCTTGTTGCAGTTGGATTTCCTGCATCCCCCAATAGAGATATTCTTGGCCAATTTATGTTGGAGCTTTGGAGGTGATGGAGATTTTTTGAGGGACTACGGTGCAAAGAAGGAGATCTTATCCCTTCGGTTGTGTAGACTGAAGGGGAAGAGAGTTGGGAAGTTGGAATTGCTGTAGGAGTCATGTCATTGTGTTTTAGTGGGTATTTGAGTAGTTATAGTGGACTGTAGACATTCATAGGATCCTGTCCGTCCTTGTGGACTCAAGGCCCTAGCTCAGGGGTGGCTTGTTGCAAAGAGAATTGGTGCGATAGATCCTACAACTGGGAGAAACGTCCTTTGTCTATAGCCGATTGTGTAAAACATTTGAAAGATAAGTGTTTTGATCATTGTGTTATTTTTTGTTTAATGTTGTGGATAGACATTACATTTACTATGTAATCTATATGTATGAATGTTGTTGTGTGCGTTAATAGTTGTTGTGCATGCTTAAATGGATGCATTCACGTTTTAAATTAGTCATGATAATAACATGCTTGTATGTCATGTTGCATGTATTTTCTACATTTAAATCAATATGTTAGTCAAAATGGTAGTAACAAGACTTATCTTTGAGGCTATGTATGTCGCAAATTGGTATCATAATAGAAATTTTTTGGTAGCGTGCCTCAATGAGGGAGCTGGGGTTATTTCACACATAGAGAATCAACAAGAGGTTCTCTAACTATTAAAGGATAACTTGGCTATAACACAAAATAGGATGGAGAAAAAAACAAATCAACATCACAATGAAAGAGAATTTGAAGTGGGGGATTGGGTATTTTGGAGGACACAACCATACAAATAGATGTCCCTCAAGCAATAAAAGAAGGAGAATAAATTAGCACCCAAGTATTATGGTCCCTATAAGGTGTTGTAGAAGATTGAAAGTATGGCTTACAAATTGGAGTTGCCTCGATATTCACGTGGCTTACACTTGTTTGAAGAGGAGGGGCATGCTAAGCCCTAGATATTTGAGTTATTACCTTTCTATTGTTACATTAGTGTTGTCCTTATTGGTCGACTAGACCTTTTAATTGTAATTGTACTCTTTGTCTCCCATATACACACCAAGGAGACCTAGTTTTAGTAAGCATCTCATATTGTACATTCATTATATTGTAAAAGGAGGTTTCCCCCTTGAAGAGGCTTCTCATTCGTTCTTCTCTCTCATTCTCAAGGCATGCAATTACTTCTCTTTCTCTTTTTATGCAATTTGGGCATTTTGGTGCATAAAACAGAGATAGTCAATGTAAAAATGACCTTTGTAAGGAATATCAAGGAGGAATTGGAGGAAAGGGTGAGGGATGGGGAGATGTTGGGTCGACCAATGTTAGAGGCAAGAACCTGAAAGCTAGGGAATCCCTCCATAAGGTAATATTATAATTTTTTACAACACTCTATGCACTCTCTTGGATTTTTGTAGCCATTACACTTGCTCTTGCAAAAGAGCAATATCAACTCAGTATATCCTAGGATGATCTCCTCTAGATTTTATGCCTTTTGAATTTAGCACACATAGACACGCACGCGCGTGCGCGCGCACACACACACACAATAATATCTCTTGTCCATTTACACATGATGTAAGGTGATTTTGATTGTTTGTTATGTCTAAATGGATTTCATGAGATTATGCATATTATGGAGAGTGTGAAAGGCATAATATTAATTATCGCATTCACCATCTAGCTTGTGGGGATAAATATATGCATTATTAATTCCCACATTAAATTATCAACCAGGGAGTTGTAGAATTAGAGGTGCAAGCACAAGAAATGCAGTATTGGAGCTTAGTCTAGCCTAATCTAAACTAGTGCCGACAAACACACTCTAATGCGGTAAAGAAAATGGATATTAACTCAATTGAATGGAAATAAAATAACACCTTAGGATGAAGCCCATAATGGGGAGGCCATATCTCAAGAGTTAGACCCTTAATCTATCCTTTGGTGATTGAAGCTATGTGAAATTAAAGTGTAAGGAACCAAAGTACAGGAAAATAAAGCAATTTGAAAGCAAACTACGAGAAATTTAACGAAAGCAATCTAAAATCAATCTTAAGCAAACAAGCTGAAATGAAAGGCAATCAAACAAGGCTGCAAATGAAATATAAACTCAAAATATTCCACAGTTAGATTCATTAGTCATGGAGAAGAATGAGAAGGAATAAGTAAAGATGATACTCTAGAGATGTGAAGCAAATAATTGAAATTCTTATGTGATATAAAATAAATACCAACTCTGTCAAGAAAGCTAAATGTTAGATGGGTTAAGAAGAGATGAACATATAATTTTCAATGTAAACTGTAGAACTCAACAAAGAATAATCATAAAGAAGGGAGGAATGATTCTCTAGTTGACTCAAAAGGTTGAATGTCACAATCAAATAAAAAGCTGGAAGAATGGTTGAAGAAAATGAAATGGATTCTTGGTGACAATCATCTAACTTAAAGGACTTAGGTGCAATCAACCAAGTAAGGAAAGAAGGTGAATGAAAAGGAATAGATGCATGATGGGTGGTGTGTGTTAATGTGCAAGTTCTGGGTGCAAGGAATGAAGAAAAGAGAGGGGTGATATACTCATAAACAAATGTAAATGCCCATGCATGGCTAATCAATCTGTAAGCACATCATGTAGGATGGAACACACTCTAAATTGTAAATAATAAGCGGGGTTCTGAACCTATGTTTATGTGTCTTCTATTTCTAATTGAATTCACATATCCAACTAAAGATCAAAACTCTATTTTATACATTTGACACAACTGGGAAATAAAAACACTATTTAATAATGTGAGCAACAAATAGATGGAAAAGTAATCAAGCATGAATGGGCATAATTAAATCAAGGCACAAAGCAATGAATTGTTGATCAAATAATCATTAAGCACATAAATAGAGCAACATGAAAACACATATATTGGAAGGTTGTGAAGGTAGTATGATTGAGGTTAAATACAGAATGATGATGCTTTGAGTTGAAGGGCATCAATTAAAGTTGTCCATGAAACCAATTGCAGAATCAAATTGCAAAATTGAAACACACAATGCATGGAAATCAAATCAAATCAAATTCATAAACTAATTAGTAAAAGAAATAACAACATGGACATAGCCAAATCGAGGGGACCTACCCGAACTAGGCATGCTCTTGGAAGACTAATTCAGATCGGAACTGGAATGATGCATCAAATCTCAGCCATGAACTGTTCTCATTTATTAGAAATCAAAATCTATGATTACAATTATTTTCTTATCAATTCCATCTCTTTTTAATGAATCTCTCCCTAATACAATTTCATGAATGATAATTATTGCCCTCTCTTGATCCATGATGCTCTATTTATACATGAAATCCATGGAGGAATGGATAAAACCAAATTCCCCAAACTCAGGTTTTGGTTAAAACCAATTTTACAATTTTAGAACAAAATCACAAAAATCTGGGTTTTTCACTAGTTTGGGCAAATTAGAGTTAAAGATCCACCCATATCTTCCAAACAAATTCAAATTTTGAAAAAGTGCTCTTATAGAACTCACTTTTTCACCTTCTGGACAAAACCCATATCTTAGAATTTTGAGATCTACCTTCATTTGCACGAAAATCGAGGTACAATTTGGCAGTTTGAGATTTTTACTAATTTTTACAGAATCGTCCCCCCTGAGATGGAGGTCTACACATGCGAGTTGAGTGAATTCTGACATGTATGTCCACATGCCGACGTCGCTCTCGACAAAACCCATGTCCTCGATTTTCCTCTAGAAGCATGTCGATATTTCAAACTATAATATGGTACCGGATGCCTTTAGGGTGTGTTGGTACCGAATGACTGTGCTGGTACCAGATGACTATAGGATGTTGGTACCTGATGGCTATTTTTGGGTATAGGTACCAGATGACTTCTGATGCAGGTACCAGATGGTTTTTGGAATTTTTTGGTGGAGGTACCAGATGAATTCTTGAATGTTCTGGTGCAGGTACCGGATGACTTCCAGTGCAGGTACCGGACGACCTCTAGTGCGGGTATCAGATGACTTCTAGTGTGGGTACCAGATGACCTTTAGTGCGGGTACCTGATGACTTCCAGTGTGGGTACCAGATGAATTCTAGTGTGGGTATCAGATGACCTGGAGCTCTGTCTTAGAACCCTATCTTAGCACGATTTCCACAACAAGGTAATTAGAGGGATTAGAGCACATTAATAATTATTCTAACTATTAATAAACCATAAAACCCATAGCTAAATGTTCATTACCTCATGTACACCAAGAAGTGGTTAAAAAGGTATAACAATGAGAAAAACAGGTGGATTACTTATGCTTTCAAGGAAAAATGATCAATATATGAGGCAAAAATGAGGTAACTGTAGATGTCAAAAGGGAGGCCCAACATTTCCTCCATTCCCAATCTATTGCATGTCCTCATGCAATGATGATCTTCAAAATTTCAAAATTGGTGCTATTTCTGACTAAAATGAGCATTACTTGAAGTTCCACCCTTCATTAGCTCGTTAGGCTCTTTTGCCTTCATTAACTTATTAGGATAAAAGTGACATAGTCATGGTTTAAATACCATACCATTGAATAATCTTGGCCATTCATAATGAATGTCACTTTTCCAAATGATGAGGTAATAATAAGGCAGATTCACCAATAGATGTACCGAGCAAGATAGGGATGAATGTTGAAATTTTACTTTAAGGAGATAATACATTTAGGAGTAGGTATGACAGTTCAGAATAGGAAGTGTACATAAGAATAAAAACAATTCAGCACATGATTTAAAATGATTATTTAATAGAAAGAGCATGAAAAAAAAAATCAGCTCATACCTCCAATCACCTGAAGTAATAATAGTGTCAAATACAAGACAATTATCATATCATTTTGATACCATTACCAGATTATTACCTGGTACTAGAACACGATTCTTCAGTACCAGAACAAGACAATACCGAAACAAGATTCTGCAATACCAGAACAAGAGAGTACATGATGCACTTGATAAGGTACTCGGTCTTTATGATATTTAAAAATGGAACTTACAAGCCTCACATTATGGATGGAATAATCTGAGTTTTAAGCTGTAGAAGATGTTGGCAATCACTGGCACTGGATAAGACTGCAGGTGCTTTAACCTAAGATTCAAACCTGGAAGTGCTAAATCTGCTGAGATTTCTTTCTCTCTCTCCGCTATGCCTGCTGGTTTGCATGTCCTCATGTAAACTCTTATTAGAACACAAAAATTGTTGCAAGCTGAAAAAATACTATGTGGAATTGGTGCATGTTGACTAAAGGTTGGAAATGAAGTATCCCAAGATGAGAGCTGCTGAAAATATCCTGCAAAAATTACCCTCGAAAAAGAATTAAATTTTTGTACTGTTGGTACATGAACCTACTGGTTTCTGTACCAGTAGTACCAGAACAAAAAAATCTAAAAGAACTAAACCAATACTGTTATTATGAGAGAATAAATAAACATTGATGTTATGCCAAAGAAACAACCAAAACTTAAATTTTATCCATGCTTGTAAATTTGGAAATGAAATTCATTTTAAAATATTACAAGCATAAAGGAAATTCCTAAATTACTTATTACATACGATTTCGTCAATCATTAACAATTTTATGCTCAGGAAACCATTTCAATTATGATGGGGGATTTTTCCTCTCATCCTTAAACAGGAAAACATAAGTGGTCTTTAATAAATGAGAAACTGATAGGAAATCAGTCATCCCTGTTTAATTTCTCAGAGAATTTCTGTCATTCAAGTAATATTGATAAAGTTTGCATTTGAGTTTATTAGACTCCTACACTTATGAGTCCCACTTATAGGACAATGCCATCCTAGGTATGAATGATGAGGTTCATTAGCCTTTTATTCAACCATGCATGCTTCTTCTTAAGGATTTACACAAGTATATTGTTCATACATACAAATATAGATTAGGCATAATGAAAGAAATCAAAATGAGAACCCATTGCCAGCAAGCATGTTAAGTACTCCGATGAGGTAATTTTGACATCTAAGAAATATCCTCCCTAGGCAGAATGCCCCATTGCCCACGAGCATGTTCGGTACCCTCATGGGTTTGCCTAGTTATACCATAGGCTGATACCCGCTGTTAGCAGACATGTTCAGTATCTCGATGGGTTAGCCTCTTACACCCATTTTCCATTAAAGGCTCTTGTCCCAAACTTAACCTTAAGACAAAATTTATAGATTATTTTCACATGGGTGAATGGGGAAACATCTTTGAAAACCTTTTTACAGGATGGGATGGTATTGGGTTGGAAGATATTTTATAGATTTCCCAGAAAAGATTGTTCGTATGAAAAATAGACTTATGTATTGCGATTAGTCAAAAGACATATCATGATCAAACTTACTTAATGTGTGGTGGATGAGGCCATGAGAGAATGACCTAAAGGTGCCTCTAGTCCCCAAGTTCATCTTCTCCATATAAGATTGTGTTCCCTCACAAGTAGAAGTTTCATTCACTCTCCTGCTACTATTTGATAAGAATGCTTGAATAACAAATTATGATATGAAACTAGGATGTACAAGTTACCTATGGGCATCATTATGCAGACCTTAAAGATTTTGTAAATCCCCTTAATATTTTAAACATTAGGCTTATGAGCAACTGTTATTATTAATAGTCATAAATCTAAATGTAATAAGAAGAAAAAATAGCCTAAGTTGTTTTGGTTTTTGATGTTAGATCAATATTATCTTCATGTCATTTCATTTATTTGGAAAGAAACACAAAAATATGTTGCATTTATTTCGGACTAAGTTAACTAACATGCAACTTTTACTCTATACTATCTAAGAACAAGAAACCATATTTCATGTGTAAGAATATTTCCAATGTAACCATGTGCGTAACAGGTGTAGAAATACACTCATACTCGGGTTTGAAAGATGAGCTTTAATGTATACCAAAGTATGAAGAACCAACTACTTTGATGATGATGTGAAGAGTTGTTGAAGAAGACAGTGGTGTTTCAATTTGGTTGTTGTCTGGAACCAATGTTCGATATAGTCAAGATGTTCTTGGTTCACTTGCTTGTTTATACCACTCTGCATGTCTCCCTCTATCATGCCTTGCTACTCATTTTCTTTCAAATGACTAGTCTCATTAGTGCATAGGGGTTCTTCAAAAAAGCATATCAAGAATTCCTCGATCTTAGGTTATAATGGTTGCTCTCCATCAAATGCGGTCCATGATTTTCCAGTCTCCTCGATAGATTGGCAAAGGGAATCAAAGGAGACTTCTAGATCTTCTTGTGGATGTGGAGCGACATTTAAGTTCTTGACTGTTGTCAAGATTTGTTCTTCCCGAGAGGTTGAGATTGAGATACCAACTACTGCTAGGATTTGAGAGAGTTATATCAAACTCTTGATCATCTTTGAGTTCTCGTTGCTGGTTGATGGGTCTTGTTTCACACATGGATTAGTTTAGAGGGGGGGTTTTTACAGTTCCCAAAAACTTTAAAAAATCCTAAGGAAATAAAAAGAAGCAAACTAAAAGAAAATGTAAGAAAACCAATTATATACTCGAAGCGCCACCATGCTACTAGGACCCTGCTATCACCAAGTTATCTATTCAAACAAGTTAGCTTCTCTTCTCATATAAAAAAAAATGGCCAATGCTAATAAAACACAAATTCTAACTACTGAAAGGAAGAGGACAACCTAAATTTGAAGCGACCCCACCAAAGTGGATGCACAGATTCTTACCTCTCGTCTTACCATCTTCTCTACACCCTTAGGTCATCCTTAAAAGCACACCACACTTGCATAAAAAGAAACACATTTGCTTGAAAATAAACACACTTGCATGAAAGGAACAATCAAGGCTTTGGAGAAACAAAAGCAACCTACCTATGCTCTAATCCCTTTAGCACCTCCCCAACAACGATGACAAAAATGTGGGGCTAAATATATGCATTATTAATTCCCACAATAAATTATCAACCTTGGAGTCGTAGACTTAGAGGTGAAAGCACAAGAAATGCAGGATTGGAGCCTAGTCTAGCCTAATCTAAACTAGTGCTGACAAACACACTCTAATGCGATAAAGAAAATGGAAATTAAATCAATTGATTGGAAATAAACTAACACCTTGGGATGAAGCCCATCACAGGGAGGCCCATCACAGGGAGGCCATATCTCACGAGTTAGACCCTTAATCTGTCCTTTGGTGATTTAAGCTATGTGAAATTAAAGTGCAAGAACCAAAGTACAGGAAAATAAAGCAATCTGAAAGCAAACTGTGGGAAATTTAATGAAAACAATCTAAAATSAATTTTAAGAAAACAAGCTGAAATGAAAGGAAATCAAACAAGGTTGCAAATGAAATCTAAACTCAAAATATTCCACAGTCAGATGCATCAATCATGGAGAAGAATGAGAAGGAATACACAAAGATGATAGTGTAGAGATGTGAAGCAAATAATTGAAATTCTTATGCGATAGAAAAGAAATACCAACTATGTCAAGAAAGTTGAATGTTAGATAGGTTAAGAAGAGACGAACATAGAATTTTCAATGTAAACTGTAGAACTCAACAAAAAATAATCACAAAGAAGGGAGTAATGCGTCTCTAGTTGACTCAAAAGGTTGAATGCACACAATCAAATAAAAAGCTGGAAAAATGGTTTAAGAAAATGAAATGGATTCTTGGTGACAATTGTCTAACTTAGAGGACTTAGGTGCAATCAACCAAGCAAGGAAAGAAGGTGAATGAAAAGGAATAGATGCATAATGGGTGGTGTGTGTTTGTGCAAGTTTTGGGTGTAAAGAATGAAGAAAAGAGAGGGGCGATCTGCTCATAAACAAATGTAAATTCCCATGCATGGGTAATCGATCTGTAAGCACATCATGTAGGATGGAACACACAATTGTAAATAATAAGTGCGGTTCTGAACCTATGTTTCTGTGTCTTCTATTTAATAATAAATTCAAATATCCAACTAAATATCAAAACTCTATTTTATACATTTGTCATAGCTGGGAAAGAAAAACATTATTGAATAATGCGAGCAAGAAATAGATGGCAAAGTAATCAAGCATGAATGGGCATAATTAAAGCAAAGCACAAAGCAATGAACCACTGGTCAAATAATCATTAAGCACGTAAATAGAGCAACATGAAAACACATGTATTGGAAGCTTGTGAAGGGAGTATGATTGAGGTTAAATGCATAACGATGATGCTTTGAGTGAAGTGCATCAATTCGAGTTGTCCATGAAACCAATTGCAGAATCAAATTGCAGAATTGAAACACAGTGCATGGTAATCAAATCAAATCAAATTCATAAACTAATTGGTAAAATAAATAACAATAGGGAAATAGCCATATCGAGGGGCCCTACCCGACCTAGGAATGTTTTTGAAGTACTAATTCAAATCAGACTTGGAATGATGCATCAAATTTTAGCCATGAACTGTTCTCATTTATTAGAAATCAAAATCTCTGATTATAATTATTTTCTTATCAATTCCATCTCTTTATAATGAATATCTCCCTAATACAATTTCATGAATGATAATCATTGCCCTCTCTTGATCCATGAGGCTCTTTTCATACATGAAATCCATGGAGGAATGGATAAAACCAAATTCCTGAAGCTCAGATTTTGGTTAAACCCAATTTTACAATTTTAGAACAAAATCACAAAAATCTGAGTTTTTAACCAGTTTGGGCAGATTATAGTTAGAGATCCACCCATATCTTCCAAACCAATTCGAATTTTGAAAATACACCTGCATTGTACTAACATTTTCACCTTCTGGACAAAACCCATATCTTATAATTTCGAGATCTTCCTTCATATGCACGGAAATCGTGGCACAAGTTGGCAATTTGAGATTTTTACTAATTTTTGCAGAATCATTCCCCTGAGATAGAGTTCCACACATGTGAGTTGGGTGAATTATAACACTTATGTCCACATGCTGACATCGCTCTGGACAAAACCCATGTCCCCGATTTTCCTCCAGAAGTGTGCTAATATTTCAAACTATAATCTGGTACGTGATGCTTGTAGAGTGTGTTGGTACCAGATGACTATGCTGGTACCGGATGACTAAAGGATGCTGGTACCAGATGGATATTTTCAGGTACATGTACCAGATGGTTTCTGGAATGTTCTGGTGCAGGTACCAGATTACTTCAGGAATGTTCTAGTCCAGGTACCAGATGACTTCTAGTGTGGGTACTAGATGACCTCTAGTGCGGGTACCGTATGACTTCCATTGTGGGTACCATATGACCTCTAGTGTGGGTACCAGTCGACCTCCAATGCGGGTACCAGATGACCATAAGCACTGTCTTATAACCCCGTCTTAATACCATTTCCACAACAAGGTAATTAGAGGGATTATATCACATTAATAATTATTCTAACTATTAATAAACCATGAAAACCATAGCTAAACGTTCATTACCGCATGTGCACCAAGAAGTGGTTAAGAGAGTATAACAATGAGTAAAATGGGTGTATTACTTATGCTTTCAAGGCAAAATGATCGATATATGAGGCAAAAATGAGGTAACTATAGATGTCAAAAGGGAGGCCCAACATTTCCCCCATTCCCAATCTATTGCATGTCCTCATGCAATGATGATCTTCAAAATTTCAAAATTGGTGCTATTTTTGTATAAATTGAGCATTCCCTGAAGTTCCACCCTTCATTAGCTCATTAGGCTCTCCTACCTTCATTACCTTATTAGGATAAAAGTGACATAGTCATGGTTTAAATACCATATCAATGGATAATCTTGGCCATTCATAATGAAAGTCACTTTTCAAAATGATGAGTTAATAATAAGGCAGATGCACCAATAGACATATCGAACAAGATAGGGATGATTGTGGAAATTTCACTTTAAGGGGATAATACATTTAGGAGTCGATATGAAAATTCAGAATAGGAAGTGTACATAAGAATAAAACAGTGAAGCACATGATTTAAAATGATTCTTTAATAGAAAGAACATGAAAAAAAATAGTTCATACCTCCAATCATCTGAAATAATAACAATGTCAAATACAGGACAATGATTATATCATTTTGATACCAGTACCAGATTATTAACTGGTACCAGAACAAGATTCTTCAGTACTGGAACAAGACAGTACCGGAACAGGGTTATGTAGTATCGGAACATGGTTCTGTAGTACCAGAACAAGACAATATCGGAACATGATTCTGTAGTACTGAAACAAGATAGTACCAGATGCACTTGATAAGGTACCTGGTCTTTATGATCTTTAAAACTGGAACTTATAGGCCTCACATTGTGGATGGAATACTCTGATTTTTAAGTCGTAGATGATGCTAGCAATCACTGGTACTGAATCAGACTACAGGTGCTTTAGCCCAAGATTCAAAACTGAAAGTGCTGAATCTGCAAAGATTTCCTTCTCTGTCTCTGCTATGCTTGCTGGTTTGCATATCCTCATGCAAACTCTTATTAACACACAAAAATTGCTGCAAGCTAAAAGAAGACTATGTGGAACTGGTGCATGTTGAATGAAAGATGGAAATGAAGTATGCCAAAGCTGAGAGCTGCTAAAAATATCCTGCAAAAAGTACCTTCGAAAAATATTTAAATTTTTGTACTGTTGCTACAGGAACCTACTGGTTTTTGTATGAGTAGTACCAGAACATAAAAAATCTAAAATAACTAAACCAATACTGTTATTATGACAGAAGAAATAAACATTGATGTTATGCCAAAGGAAAAACCAAAACTTAAACTTTACCCATGCTTTTAAATTTGGAAATGAAATTAATTTTAAAACATTACAAGCATAAATGAAATTCCTAAATTACTTATTACATACAATTTCATCAATCATTAACAATTTTATGCTGAGGAAACCAGGTTAATTATGATGGGGGATTTTTACTCTCATCCTTAAACAGGAAAACATAAGTGGTCTTTAATAAATGAGAAACCGATAGGAAACCAATCATCCATGTTTAATTTCTCAGAGAATTTATGTCATTCAAGTAATATTGATACAATTCGCATTTGAGTTTATTAGACTCCTACACTTATGGGTCCCACTTCTAGGACAATGACATCCTAGGTATGAATGACGGGATCTTAAGACCATCTTACGAACATTCTGAAATAACAATTAGATGAGGTTCATTAGCCTTTTGTTCAACCATGCATTCTTCTTCTTAAGGATTTACACAAATATATTGTTCAGACAAACAAATATAGATTAGGCATAATGAAAGAAATCAAAATGAAAACCCATTGCCAACAAGCCTATTAAGTACTCTGATGGGGTAATTTTGATATCTAAGAAATATCCTCCCCAAGTAGAATGCCCCATTTCCCACGAGCATGTTCAGTACCCTGATGGGTTTCCCTAGTTATACCACATGACAGTACTCGCTGCCAACAAACCTGTTCAGTTCCCCGACGGGTTAGCCTCTTACACCCATTTTCCATCAAAGGCCCTTGTCCCAAACTTACCCTTAAGATAAAATTTATAGATTGCTTTTGCATGGGTGAAAGGGGAAGCATCTTTGAAAACCTTTTTACAGGATGGGATGGTATTCGTTTGGAAGATATTTTATAGATTTCCCATAAAAGATTTTTTGTATGAAAAATAAACTTATGTATTGTGATTAGTCGAAAGACATATCATGATCAAACTTACTTAATGTGTCGTGGATGAGTCCATGAGAGAATGACCTAAAGGTGCCTCTAGTCCCCAAGTTCATCTTCTCCATATAAGATTGTGTTCCCTCACAAGTAGAAGTTTCATTCACTCTCCTGCTACTATTTGATAAAAATGCTTGAATATCAAGTTCTGATATGAAACTAGGATGTACAAGTTACCTATGGGCATCATTATGCAAACCTTAAATATTTTGTAAATCTCCATAATATTTTAAAGATTAGGCTTATGAGCAACTATTATTTTTAATAGTCAAAAATCTATATGTAATAATAAGAGGAAATAGCCTAAGTTGTTTTGGTTTTTGATGTTAGATCAATATTATCTTCATCTCATTTCATTTATTTGGAAAGAAACATGAAAATATGTTGCATTTATTTAGGTCTAAGTTAACTAACATGCAACTTTACTCTATCCTATCTGAGAACAAGAAACCATATTTCACGTGTAAGAATATTTCCAATGTAACCATGTGCGTAACAAGTGTAGAAATACATTCATACTTGGGTTTGAAAGATAAGCTTTATTGTATACCACAGTATGAAGAACCAATTGCTTTGATGATGATGTGAAGAGTTGTTGAAGAAGAGAGTGGTGGTTCAATCTGGTTGTTGTCTGGAACCAATGTTTGATATAGTCATGATGTTCTTGGTTCAATTGTTTGTTTAGACCACTCTGCATGTCTCCCTCTATCATGCCTTGCTGATCGTCTTCTTTCAAATGACTAGTCTCATTAGTGCAAAGAGGTTCTTCGGAAAGGCATATTAGGAATTCCTCGATCTGAGGTTCTAGTGGTTTCTCTCCATCAAATGCAGTCCATGATTTTCTTGTCTCCTCGATAGATTGAAAAATGGAATCAAAGGAGACTTCTAGATCTTCTAGTAGATGTGGAGCGACATTTAAGTTCTTGACTGCTGTCAAGATTTTTTCTTCCTGAGAAGTTGAGATTGAGATACCAGTCGCTGCTAGGATTTGAGAGAGTTCTGTCAAACTCTTGATCATATTTGAGTTCTTGTTGTTGGTTGATGGGTCCTGTTTCACACATGGATTAGTGTAGAGGGGGGATTCTTACAGTTCCCCAAAACTTTTAAAAATCCTAAAGAAATAAAAAGAAGCAAACTAAAAGATAATGTAAGAAAACCAATTATATACTCGAAGTGCCACCATGCTACTAGGACCCTTCTATCACCAAGTTATATATTCATAGAAGTTAGCTTCTCTTCTCATATATAAAAAATTGGCTAATGCTAATAAAACACAAATTCTAACTACTGAAAGGAAGAGGACAACCTAAATTTGGAGTGACCTCACCAAAGTGGATGCGTAGGTTCTTACCTATCGTCTTACCGTCTTCTCTCCGCCCTTAGGTCATCCTTAAAATCACACCACACTTGCATAAAAAGAAACATAATTGCATGAAAATAAACACACTTGCATGAAAGGAACAATCAAGGCTTTGGAGAAATAAATTCAACCTACCTATGCTCTAATCCCTTTAGCACCTCCCCGACAACGACACCAAAAATGTGGGGCTAAATATATGCATTATTAATTTGAACAATAAATTATCAACTAGGGAGTCATAGACTTAGAGGTGCAAGAACAAGAAATACAGGATTGGATCCTAGTCTAGCCTAATGTAAACTAGTGCTGGTAAACACACTTTAATGTGATAAAGAAAATGGAAATTAACTCAATTGTCTGGAAATAAACTAACACCATGGGATGAAGCCCATCATGGGGATGCCATATCTCACAAGTTAGACCCTTAATCTGTCCTTTGGTGATTGAAGCTATGTGAAATTAAAGGGAAATGAACCAAAGTATAGGAAAATAAAGCAATCTGAATGCAAACTCCGGGAAATTTAATGAAAACAATATAAAATGAATCTTCAGAAAACAAGCTGAAATGAAAGGCAATCAAACAAGGCTGCAAATGAAATCTAAACTCAAAATTTTCCACAATCAGATGCATCAATCATGGAGAAGAATGAGAAGGAATAAGCAAAGATGATACTGTAGTGATGTGAAGCAAAGAATTGAAATTCTTATGCAACATAAAAGAAATACCTACTCTCTCAAGAAAGTTGAATGTTAGATGGGTTAAGAAGAGATGAACATAGAATTTTCAATGTAAACTGTAGAACTCGACAAAGAATAATCGTAAAGAAGGGAGGAATGCTTCTCTAGTTGACTTTAAAGGTTGAATGTACATAGTCAAATAAAAAGCTGGAAAAATGGTTGAAGAAAATGAAATGGATTCTTGGTGACAATCGTCTAACTTAAAGGACTTAGGTGCAATCAACCAAGAAAGGAAAGAAGGTGAATGAAAATGAATAGATGCATGGTGGGTGGTGTGTGTTAATGTGCAAGTTTTGGGTGCAAAGAATGAAGAAAAGAGAGGGATGATCTGCTCATAAACAAATGTAAATTCCTATGCATGGGTAATCGATCTGTAAGCACATCATGTAGGATGGAACACACTCTAAATTGTAAATAGTAAGTGCAGTTCTGAACCTATGTTTATGTGTCTTCTATTTATATATGAATTCACATATCCAACTAAAGATCAAAACTCTATTTTATACATTTGACATAGTTGGGAAAGAAAAACACTATTTAATAATGCGAGCAACAAGTAGATGGAAAAGTAATCAAGCATGAATGGGCATAATTAAAGAAAGGCACAAAGCAATGAATTGTTTTTCAAATAATCATTAAGCACAGAAATAGAGCAACATGAAAACACATATATTGGAAGGTTGTGAAGGTAGTATGATTGAGGTTAAATGCAGAATGATGATGCTTTGAGTTGAAGGGCATCAATTTGAGTTGTCCATGAAACCAATTGCAGAATTGAAACACACAGTGCATGGGAATCAAATCAAATCAAATTCATAAACTAATTAGCAAAAGAAATAGCAACATGGACATAACCGGATCGAGGGGCCCTACCCAAACTGGGCATGCTCTTGGAAGACTAATTCAGGTCGAAACTAGAATGATGCATCAAATCTCATCCATGAATTGTTCTCATTTATTAGAAATCAAAATCTCTGATTACATTTCTTTTCTTATCAATTCCATCTCTTTATAATTAATCTCTCCCTAATACAATTTCATGAATGATAATCATTGCCCTCTCTTGATCCATGAGGCTCTATTTATACATGAAATCCATGGAGGAATGGATAAAACCAAATTCCCCAAACTTAGATTTTGGTTAAAACCAATTTTACAATTTTAGAACAAAATCACAAAAATCTGGGGTTTTCACCAGTTTGGGCAGATTCGAGTTAGAGATCCACCCATATCTTCGAAACAAATTCAAATTTTGAAAAAGTGCTCACACTATACTCACTTTTTCACCTTGTGGACAAAACCCATATCTTAGAATTGTGATATCTTCCTTCATCTGCACGGAAATCGAGGTTCAATTGGCAGTTTGATATTTTTACTAATTTTGCAGAATCATTCCCCCTAAGCTAGAGGTCCTCACGTGTGAGCTAGGTGAATTGTAAAACAAGCATCCACATGCCGACATTGTTCTAGACAAAACCCATGTCCTCGAGTTTCCTCTAGAAGCGTGCCAATATTTTGAACTATAATCTAGTACCGGATGCATGTAGAGTGTGTTTGTACCAGATGACTGTGTTGGTACCGAATGACTATAGGATGCTAGTACCATATGGATATTTTCGGGTATAGGTACTGAATGAATTTTGATGGAGGTACCAGATGTTTACTGGAATGTTCTGGTGCAGGTACAAGATGACTTCTGGAATGTTTTGGTGTAGGTACTGGATGAATTCCAATGTGGGTACCAGATGACCTCTAGTGCGGGTATCGGATGACTTCCAGTGCGAGTTATAGATGACCTCCAGTGTGGGTACCAGATGACTTCTAGTGCGAGTACCAGATGACCTGGAGCGTTGTCTTAGAACCTTGTCTTAATACAATTTTCACAACAAGGTAATTAGAGGGATTAGAGCACATTATTGATTATTCTAACTATTACTAAACCATAAAAACCATAGCTAAACATTCATTACCTCATGTACAACAAGAAGTGGTTAAGAGAGTATAACAATGAGAAAAATGGGTGGATTACTTATGCTTTCAAGGCAAAATGATCGATATATGAGGCAAAAATGAGGTAACTGTATATGTCAAAAGGGAGGCTCAACATAGCTTGACATTTGTATGGATCCAAATCTTGTCTTATGTTTTTCACATTTTTATGAGTTACTTTCTGAATATGATCAACCATAACCGAAAAAAATAAGTAACGAGAATTGGTTTTGTCAAAACCTTTATTCACAGCTTTCATGGATTTTTTTTCTTTAACGATACACAAAGAGAGGCCTTTAAATTGGTTCAAATTCACAGATTTCATCTCTGTCAATATATTTTAGAAGGCTAAGTGGTATATTTTTGGTTTAATGCTTCCGATTTCCATATCCTTGTTGGCACCAAGGTTTTTGCAATAAGGTGCATGCGCCACAAGTTTTCTATCGTGTGATAGAAAGGTTCAGTGCCGATTGACTATATTCAACCGCACACGCTAACCAGTTTTGCACTTTGCGCAAGGACTTGTAAAGATAACATACATATCAAATCCTTGAATATTAGCATAATGATTATAACCGTTCTTGTAATTGATCAATTGGTCATTGTCAAGATTTTTAGTGAATTGGCAAGTTTGTTATGATTGTCATTCTTTTGTAGAGATATAGAGAATGCGTGGGAACATGAAAGGGGTTGGTTGATAACTTCTATTCATTTGAGGTTCATTGTAATGGTGGAGCTATAAGTGGTATATGAGAGAGAAAGTAGATTGAGATCTGAATATTAGATGTTTAGTTTAAGCTTAACAGGGCTCTGCACATGATACAACTCTCCTTGTATCTGAATGTACCACTATGATTAATGAAAGAATGCATGAGGACCAAATTTGTATTTCCTATCATGTACTATGTTATGAATGTACTTTTTTATAGATGTTAGACTGCATGATGCTTATATGAATGCTTAAATGAATGGATATTAACTAATATGCATCTCTTAGAGAAGTGTTTCCTGTCTGTATTGTACCATCATTCTATGCACAAACATTCAGTGTCTATGATTCTCATGCGCATCTCGGGTGAGGCCTTATTTAGTCACTAACTATTGAATATGTTGACACAAATGGGGTATTTGTTGGTAAAGTTTTTCAAACCATGGGTTTGAAACTTTGAGCCACCATTGTCGGGCCTGAAGATTTTGTGCTACATGGTGGAGTAAGGCCATGACGTGGAAACCTTCCAGGAAGGAGATAGAAGAATGGATCTCTAAGGAGGACGAGTTTGCGTGACGAGAGACCAAGGATTTGTGAATCAACCTAGAACGATGGAAACAAAGGTACATATATTTAGATCTACATGAATTTTTCTTTGTCGAGTTTCCTTGTTTATTACATGATTGGGAAAAAAGATAGACAAAGATTAACTCCGTGTGGCGAGCCCAAGAACCATTGGTTTGGGACCAAGAGGCGGTAACTCGATTGAAATCTGTGGAAAAAAAATGGTCCAGATCCATCGATTTTTGTTTTGATACTGTGAAATAAGGATATATCATAGAGTTTGCAATTAAATGCAGTGAATCTTTAATTAGTGTTGAAATAAAGTTTGTAGCCTATCATAGAAGAAGGTTGTTAGAAGAAATACCATTGTGGATCAAAATGTTATTCATAAAGAAGGGATGATGCACATGGAGCTCGATATGATGGAAGAGTAAACCCCCTATGTGAAGGGGGGGATGAAAAGATGGGGGAAGAAGACGAGATAATGTGAAGAGAGAATGGATCTAGAAGGTAAGAGGCAAAAAAGAGTTGAGTGCTACATAAGAAGAGTCGAGTTGCGGAAGCAATTCAAGTAGAAAATCAAAGAAGGGAGAACAAGGGGTGATGAAAAAGTAGCAAGATCTAATATGAAGAGAAGAGAAGCCATGCTAGAAGGGTTCACAAGAGAAAGATCTGTGCCAGAGAGAAGTGTAAAAGGTAGGATGTCAAAGAGACGCGTCGTAGAGAAAGAGGTATTAAAAGAGGATACCGAAGAAGGTAGTAGTGGATTTGTAGAGAACGAGGTTAAATATGATTGGATAATGAGAAATGGAGTTGAATCAGAGAAAGATGAGGCACAATTTATTATTAACAATAACACAAAAGAGGGCGATGAAGGCGCACTCCAAGAGAGAGAAGAGATATTGGTTGTTGGAAGGAGTCTCTGTGGCTCAAGATAGGAAGCTCTTTTGGATCCATCACCGAAGAAGATGAGATAGCGTGGAAGAACCCACTCTTTGAACCACCCCCCTTGTGCATTTTTAATCAAGAAGAAAGAACCGAAGAAGAAAGTGTAAAGGTGAGAGAAGTAGAAGAAGAAAGTTCAAAATCAAGAGACGTGAAAGAAACAAGTGGAGTAGAGACTAAAGTTAGCGACACTTCACAATATTTGTCAGTAATAGTAGTAACTAGTAGCCATCAGTCAGGAATATCAAGTTCCAGTTCAAATATGTCCAATTAGGATTTGACCCTTCGACTTCCTGCATTTCATGGGATGGGAAGAGATGATATAGAACAACATTGGTTCACCTATGAAGCAATATAGTCTATCAAGTGAGTCACATACGAGGTGTCTAAGATCACGTAGTTGCAGACTACATTCAGACATAGAGCTTTGATATGGTACATGAAGTATAAATTCATTGCATTGGTGGGACATGCAAGGTCCTTGACATAGACAAGGAGAGATCTCCTTATAGAATTCCAAAAACCTAAGTGAGAGTCATAGTGTATAATAGAGATCAAGGAGATTAAGAAACAATTTGGAGAAATTGTGTGGGACTACTACCAATGGTTCAATATCCCATTGGACATAATCACTTTCTAGATCGAGGATGTCCAACATAAAGTGTGGTTTATTATGTGAACTCCTCCCTCATATTCAGGGCTCGCTCACACATCAAAAAGTGATGACTCAATGGGAATCCATAGAGTTTGCAATGCATTTGGAGTTTACACTAGGAGGTGGCAAGAAGTTCATATGACTATTCTAGGTGAAATCCCAACTTAAGAACCTCACCTTGCAGTTGCAAGACATGGAAAAAGTGATATTCGAGCATGAGAATGTTAAGTTTACCCTGTGCCGTGCAGAAGGTTTCCATTAGAATGAGTGTCCCGCACTACAAAATTACATGATGACTAGCACACCAAATCCATTTCCAATCGGGCTGCAAACTAAGTGGTGTGAAATTTGTAGAAAATAGGGTCATGTACCTCCTCATTTCCCAACACTACAAAAGTACTAGAAGATGACACACAATCCATTATGCGAGTTCTGCAAATCTATGGGGAACGATGTGAACAATTTCTAGTCACTACACTTGATGAAGGAGCACATTGCTTATGCTTACTGAGTCTAAGAGGAGAATAAGGGTGGAGATCATGGAGGATTCGATAGAGTAGGTCTCCAGGGAGGCCAAAGAGGAGGATATAGAAGAGAAACATGTAGAGGATATGGTGGGGGAGGAGACATATAACGCACTTGTATAACTATGTCGAGACAAGCCACTTGGCATGGTTCTGTACCAAGTCATGTGCACTGTGTGGTTATTGCCACAATGTAGACTATGTCATGGAGGATTTTCTGGAGTTATTGGAGAAATGGGAAGAAAAAAATGGGAGCTCCAACATGGTGACTACCGAGCCACGTGAAGAATAGAAGCTGATGTACATGAAGTAACCCGATGAGGTATTCACACAAGGATTGACCTACATAAAGGAGAGTTCTCAAGATAAACGATAGAAGGAAAAATTAGGAAAACAATGTAAGAAATTCCTAAGTTTGACGTTGCACAACAAAAGCAATTCCTGCATGACATGCAAAAGGAAATGGATGAAGAACATGTGTGTGAAGAGTTGTGATGCATGGATGAGATACTTGCACATGAGGAGTTGTGATGTGTGGATGGGATACTTGTGTGTGAAGAGTTGTGACACATAGCATGTGAAGAAGCACAACGTAATACTTACCCAGAGACTAACTCAAAGAAATAGGTAAGTGAGTTATTGCGTTGTTGTCCCAAGGTGTTGGGTGATCCCATCATTACCGATAAATTAACCCACATGTTGAAGAGATGTATGGGGGAAAGTGAGAATGAAGCTACTATTTCTATCCCACTACCAGAAAGGGACGTGCACCATATCAGTAGGAGGAAGTGCATGAGCAAAGAGTTCAAAATTACAATCAAATTAGGAAAATATGAGATGGAAGAGATCATGTTGGGCCTGGGGTCTGATGTGAACTTTTTCCCAAAGAAATCGTGGGAGTTGATGGGAAAACCAAAGTTGGTGTGATATCCCATTCAACTTAGGCTAGCAAATCAATACACGATCTATCTTATTGGAAAACTAGAGAAGGTTGAGGTTAATGTTGATGAAGTAAAAACAAAGGCATATTTCGAACTAATCGAGATTATAGACGATTCAGACCCATATCCAACCTTGCTTGGAATTGATTGGGCATTTTATAACAATGTTGCATTGAATTTGAAGCAAAGGTAGATGTCTTTTGAGACAGACACTCTATGTGTCATTGTTAGGCTGGTTCCGGTCGAGGGTGACAAATACTATGAACTAGTAAATGAAGATGCACAAAGCTCGATCATTGAGAATATATACAATATCACAAGGTGAAAGGAGTATTATGTAAACCCGACAACTGAGGGCAAGTTGAGCTGTAGGAGTGTTTTCTCATATGCCATGGATTTATAATATGCGATGACACAATGGCAAGATAATATATATGAAGTGTCAACCAGGAGATGTGCATGAATCACCAAACTAGTGCACTAGGTTGGATCAAAGCTACACGACATACCGAGGTTTGATGGGATAGAATGATAGCTGAATTTATAGTGAAAATGGAATATTATGTGCCTGAGGCCCAGAGGATTCAGGCCATGGATGAATTAGTGAAGGAAACACATGTCTAGTAGTGGGTGATGCACTATACAAACTTTCAAGACCAGGCATAGGTCCTTGAACACATCAGAGTTAGGTTACACCCCATGATCTACTTTGAACTGGTAAGAAGATAGAAGGGGACTTAGGATCCGCATGAACACATTTGGTTCTTTGAATGATGTTGGAAAACTAAGTATATGCCTCAATTACAATAGGTCGATGGATTTGTCCACACTATGGATACAGTCCCCAGAAGATGGTACATTTAGGAGAAGCCTAGGAGCTAGTCCAACGACTGGAAAAAAAATAAGTAATCAGTTCTGCATAAAATTCAAGTTTATGTCGGAGATATCCGTGCAAAGAGATATTTTATTGAAGATGAATAAGTTTTCATTCACTAAACAACCCAAAGACTCCATGCAAAAGGTAGTTTGTGCCTATCACAAGCCAATGGTGATGTTAAATTAGCTAGTGTACTATTGGAAGGTAGATAGCAATGACGCATAGGAAGAGGATCCTCAGAGATTACAAATAAAAGAAGCTGAGGGCAAGGGTGTAGTTCAAGGGAAGGCTTCCAGTAGCACAATTCCAGACTATACACAATAGTTAAATATGAAGAAACACAATATAGACATAGAAGAGGTGCCAAAGTTGGTGAGAATTGGTGATTAATAGGATCARGAAACAATGATACAATTGGTGGACTTGTTGAAAGAATATGAGGACCTGTTTTCGAGAAKTTTTTCTAAGATGAAGGGTATTGCAAGATCCCTAGGGGAGATGAAAATCTAGCTAAAACCAGATGCCAAACTGGTAAAAAAGCGACCATATTGGTTGAATCCAACATATAAAGAAAAGGTGCGTAAGGAGTTGTATCGCATGCTAGATTCARGGATCATTGTCCCGGTGGAAGAATCCAAATGGATCAGCCATATGGTAGTGCAACCAAAGAATATGGGTGATTTGTGGATTTGTGTAAACTTATGGGGCCTTAATGCATCCTGCATACATGATCCCTTTCCTACACCATTTACAGGCGAAGTGTTGGAGAACATGGGTGGGCATGAAGCTTATTCATTCACAGATGGATTTTCAAGTTACCATCAGGTGTACATTGTAGAGGAAGACATAACTAAGAAAACATTTTCAATAGAGTGGGACTCATTTGCATAGACTGTGATGTCATTTGGTCTGAAGAATGCACCTGCGGTGTTCTCCAATATTGTTGTTGCATCTTTCAAGAGTTCATGCACACATTTCTGGGAGTATTATTAATAATTGGATGGTGTTCAATGTGCTCAAAGAGCATATGCAAGTATTATTGTTGATGTTGGATATATGTAGGCAGTTATAGATTTCTTTAAGCCTAAAAAAGTGCATCTCCTGGACACCATTTGGGACTCTATTAGGACATGTCATCTGCCAGGAAGGATTGTTAGTTGATTAAGAAAATATTGTAGCAATTATGGACATGTTAGCTCCAACCCCCGTAAGAGAGCTGCGCACAACCTTGGGACATATGTGATACTATAAACTGTTTATACAAAGCTATGCAAAGGTTGCTGTGCCATTGGAAATATATTGTGTAAGGATACCAAGTATGTCTGGACACATGAATGCTAGTAGGAGTTAGACTCACTAAAGGAGAGATTAGTGACTTTGTCGATCCTATATTTATAGACTGGACCACGATCTTCCATTTACACTTGGATACGTCATCCATTGCACTTGATGTAGTGCTTGTGTAGCTAGGAGAAGATAATATTGATCATTTGGTCCACTTTGCTAACATAAATTTGTCCAATTCTTAAAGGAACTATACAACTACAGAGCGTGAAGGATTGACGATGGTTTTTGCCTTGCAAAAATTTAGACACTAATTTCTTAGCACTCCCTTCAAGTTTTTCACTGATCATTTAACACTTGAATACTTGGTGAACAAGACAATGTTGGGGGGGAGGATATGCCGATGGTTTTAACTCTTCCAAGAGTTTTAGTTTGAATTTGTGGTCAAACCTGACAAGCACAACATGGGGCTCATCATCTCTCAAGGATAGAGTCAGGGGAACCTATAGGTAGTATGGATGATGAGTTACCCAATGCATAGCTCTTCAGGGTTGAGGGAGTGCCATATCAAATTGTAGATATTGTGGCATACCTTACAACTGGGAAGGTGATGGAAGAGAAAACCTAGGTAGATCGTCAATAATTGGTAACTTAGAGCACCGATTACCAGTTGATTGTAGGGAAATTGTACGAACTCGGTGCCGATGGGATCTTTCACATATGTGTGTTGGAGCATGAGCATGAAATGGTTCTCTACAAGGCACATGAAGGCATTGTTGGTGGAAATCATGCACATAAGGAAACCACGCAAAACATGATGCACATGAGATTATGGTGGATGTCGGTATTTGAAGAATCTAAGGATTATTGTAAGCGATGTGACATTTTCCAACAGATCGATAATCCATTAACGCGAGATGAACTACCATTCTTTCTGGTCATTGTGCTAGAGCCATTTGAGAAATGGGCAATTGATTTTTTAGGGTTCGTCAATCCTTTGGCACATAGAGTCGGTGCATGGTATATCATCACCTCGACATAATACTCGACCCGTTAGGAAAAATCTGTGCTGATAAAGGATTGTACTATGGAGATGATCACACGATTTATTTTTGAGAACATTATCACTAGGTTTAGATGTCCAAAGATACTAATGAGTGATCAAGGTGCACACTTATTGAATGATACCATGTATGTGCTAACTCAAGATTTCATGATCCATCATCAAAATAACACACCATATCATCCACAAGCCAATGACACCATTGAAGCACTCGACAATATATTGGAGCATGCACTAACCATTGTATGTAATGTACAGTGTGGCGACTGGGATTGGTGGATTACAACAGTCTTGTAGTCATATAGAACTACCCGCAAGAGATTGAGTCAACTCACATTGTTTAGGTTAGTCTATGGAAAAAAAGTGGTAATGCTATTATAATTTGTGATACCAAGTTTCAGGATCTTAGTCTTGACACAATGTTCGAATGGTCAGTCACTGCAAAGATGGTTGGATGAGTTATTGGAATTGAAAGAGGATTGATTGATTGCAGGACATAGCCATATGGTGGAGAAATATAGCCATAAGGCTTGACGTGATCACACCATTCGATGCAAGACTTTACAACAGGGATATTTGGTATTACTGTATGACAAGAAGTTCTTGAAGCACATGGGTAAGCCACACATGCGTTGATTAGGAACCTTTAGAACTTTATACATCAGTGAGGCTGACACAACAATTTTAGCAATGCTCTAGGGCTAGCCCCTCAAAGGATTGATTAATGGTAGTCGAACGAAGGCATATTACAACCTGCAAGGATTGAATGTGCCATGAATTGACGAAGTTTCAGTGTTAGCGTATAGTAGGATTTAGGTAGGCATGAATAAAGGCATTTATAAGTATGCAATTATTAGTAGGATATGACAATCTAGGTAATCTAAGAGACATGATAGGTCATACCCACACATATTTAGAAGATTCAGAAAAATTTAAGGGTTAAATGCTAGAGTAAATACTAAAGGATAGAATAACTGGATCCCATAGGTGGAAAACTGGACACACAAGATTCAACCAAGGTTCTGTACGAAGGACTTGGTTGGAACGATGTAGGAGATTCAAGGCACACACTTGTTCATCAATTGCATGGTGGATGGAAAAGATCTGAAGAAGGTCTAGACTGAGATCAATGACGACGAGGTCGAGATCCCTAATGATTGAAGGAAGAATTCACATTTGTATCTCAAGGGTTGTTGAGACATTTAAGGTCCTAAGAATGTCCACCACACCGACCGAGATGAACATATTTTTCTTAGGTAGGGACTGCTCGAGGAATTCCACTAGTTTGACTCAAGATTTCCAACACTTCATCACCAAGCTAACAAAGAAGGCTCCATCCATCGCCTCCGTCACACCGTAATGAAGTTAATTGGCTCGAGGAGGAGACAAAAAATAGTGTTGGGGGACTATTGGCACCAAGGTTTTGGCAAGATTGCGTGCATACCACAAGTTCTGCATGGTGCGACACAAGTTTTGTACTGTGCAGTGCCAAGATTTAGGGCCCTTCAACTATTTTCTACTGTGCATGCTAACCAGTTTTGCAGTGCACACAAGGACTTGTAAAGATCACATGCATATCAAATCCTCGATGATCAATGCAATGAGTATAACCATTCTTATAGCCAATCGATTGGTCATGGGCGAGGTTCTTAGTGAGATGAAAAGTTTGTTATGATTTCCATGTTTCTTTAGAGATATAGCGAATGCATGTAGACATGAAAGGGATTGGTTGTTAACTTTTGGTTCATTTGAGGTTAATTATAATGGTATAGTTGTAAGTGGAATAAGAGAGAGAAAGTAGATCGAGATCTGAATCTTTGATCTCTGGTTCAATTTTAATGAGTCTCTATGCAGGCTATGACCCTTCCATGTATATGAATGTGTCGTTGTGATTAATGAAAGAAGGCATGATGCCCAAATTTATACTTCCTATCACGTGCTCTATTATGAATGTATGCTATTAAAGATATTATATTGCACCATTCTTATGTGAATGAATAGTATCTAATGCACAACTCTTTGTGAAGTGTTTTTGTCTGTATTGTTCCATCATGCTATGCACAAACATTCAGTCTCTGTGATTCTCATGTGCATCTTGGGTGAGACCTTATTCAGTCCTTGAATATTGAATATGCCGGATGCAAATGGGCTATTTGTTGGTAAATCCCTTCGAACCCTAGGTCTGAAACCTCGAGCCAACAATCCTCTGACGTAGTAAACCATGGAGTGTGGACCCCTACTCTTCCAACTATTACATATGAGTGAGTATATACCATTTCTTTATTTTGTGAATTTTGTGCAAATAATGTTTGTTTTTAGTGCATTCTCCATTGCTTTATTTTGTGATTTTTCTACAACTATTTTTTGTTTGTAGTCTTTAAATTGTGACATTTATGTGTTATAATATTCCGTTTTTAAATTTTCTTTTATAATTCAACAATTGTGGAATCAAGGAAAGGAGATGAACAATTCCCTACTTATGAGGTGATCCTATTTCATCACAAAGAGATACAAATTCCATGGGAGACTGAAAAATATTGGACTCCTCCAAGGAATGTGGGGAGTTGTCAAGGTTATAGAACATCGAGTGAATGCATGAAAAAAGGAAAACTCTAAAGGAAAACCACATTTTGGCACATGCCTTTAAAATAAAATCCATCACTTAATGTCCTTGTCTTTTGTTGTAAAATTTTATAGATATAAGATAAAATAAGGTCTTAATCTCTAGAATAAACCCTTAACTTCACAAATACCAAAATATTCACACCATAAACAACAAAAAAATATAGAGAAGAACCCTTAAGGCAGGGTAACACCATCAAATACTTCTTAAGGAATGAATCACTCCACAAGTCATGCTTGCTACAACTACAATATGTTGCATAAGACATCCCATTGCATTGCTTCTACTTCTTTATATAGTTTCTATCTAACCTCCTTGGAACTTTCTAGTTGGTGGCACCTTCTAGTAAGCCTTCTTACAACCTTTTCTTTCACACTATATTATCCTCCAAAAGTACATTAAATTCCATCCCCCTTCACATGTTCCTATGTAATAATTAAGTGAGATTATTCCATGATTATAACCACATTACATTCATTATCCCCCTTGGGTACCTCCCTTGGTACCTCGTATTATCTCCCCCAGGTACATTACATTCCATCCCCCTTCGCATATTTAATCCTCAAAACATGGGGGGAAGCCATACAGAACGATCAATTAAGCAATGTAGTGAACTAGTATCAAACACAAGCATCCGTCCATCTTAGTGAAATGTGAACACGGGGTCCAACTACTTCCTTGAAACTTTGATCTTGATTCTAGTTATTCCTTTGGTTCCATGTTGTCGATGCGATACTCTGATATCTCCATGCATTTCTTTTAGTCCTCTACATGCCTCCATATTGGTTTCCTTTCTAGTTCCATGTTGGTCTATAATAAGTTTGTTGATGCTCACACCTTTGCCTTGATGAGTGTCGTCTCCTCAGGTGGTGTGGGTGGTGATATACATCAAACTTATCTATGAATTCTTATTGCTTGGAATATTCAACATGGGGTTCATTTGAGTCATTTACCTCTTTATCTTTTTCTTCCTTGTAATGCCCTTCATGAGGATTTTCTTCATGTGATTTTGTAGGCTCTTCTTTTGATTCAACCTAAGACTCTTCATTTGATGTGTCAATAGGTACTGCAATTAGTTTTCTTGTAAGAACTTTTTTAGGTTCCCTGTTGGGCCCTTCTTATTTAGTAAGAGAGATATCCTGCAATGTAGTGTTCTTTTTCTTATACCAAAGCTTCAAAAACTTTTGTTGCATATTAATATTTACTGTACCGACTAAGTCCATGCAAGGATATCCTAAAACAATATCCACATGATCCATATCTATTGCATGGAAATTGGAATGCAAAACATATTTATCCATAGTAATCTTCAAATATTTAAAAATTTGAAATTGTCACGCTCAACCTGTGTGCTTTGAATATTCTTTGTTGTCACTTATTGTGGCCGCAACAACCCCCTTTTACTTTTGCTTTTACAAGTGAAAGGAAAGGTGCCCCCTACTAAAATTTCAATCCTATTGCCTAATCCTCTACCTCTTGAGCCTATGCTATTTCTTTACCTAACTTGAGGGAGTTGGGGGATTAATCTTGATTATCTTTGATTGGTGTTGATTATTTGTTTTGATAAGATGATTTCAAATGCATTCAAGATGCTTATTGACCTATGATGTTTCGTTGACATTTGTGTGAAGGAATTGACACATTGTCTTTGGACCTTTTGTTGATTCTGAAGTGCTCGATGATCCTATGTGGTTGCAAGGTTTTATGTTCTATTGCATATCTGGAATGAGTTTGTTGTTGAATATTTATTGAATGGATAACTCAATTATGCATCTTCCTACTTGCATGTTGTACTTCATGACATCACCTTTTATACTTTCACATCTAGATCTTAATCTTTTGTTTCGAACTCTAAGTCTAGATCACATAATTGTTGATCCCTCTTCTGAGTTGAAACTTGGAACACATAGTATCAAGACACCTACATATAGCCACCCATGATTGATTTTTGAAGAACCTAATGCTTATCTATAATTTGGTTTAAAGGTAGGAAATATAGTATTTATGATATATTGACGAGTCTTCTTTTGATTGCATGGCTAATATAATTCTTCTGTTTTACTGGAGTAGGTTTGCAGGGACACTTCGTTCGCGTGACCACTCYAGCCTCGAAAGGCCTATGGGGAATCTCTTGATCCTTGTCTACAACCTTGACCTTGATTCTTGCCAGTATTCTTCTTATTGGGAAGCATAGTACCTTGACTTACAGTTGTCTCGAGGTTTGAAGCTCCCAAAGCTGTTGAATCTACCTTTCCTKCAAGTTTGTCCCCGAACCTTTTCAGATTGATCTATACTGAGTCCTTTTTGGTCTTACCTCTTGCAAGAACCTAGGCCAAAAGGCCATTCATAATATTGATTATGAGTCCTTGTCGTGTCGTCGCTTGATGCCTGTTCTCTATCTATTGTATGCATGATGGGATGATGTAAGGATGTAATGTCCCCCACCTCTTGATTAAGAGGTGATGAGGAGACTCAGTGGCCTGGGCATCCCACTAGGTCATAGTCTCACACTGAGGGGGAAAGTCAACTAGACTAAGGTTATATTCTTAAGTTGACTTGAAGAAAAAGGTTAAAAGGAGTAAAATATAACTCAATAAAAGAATAGAAGTTAACCCTGGGAGTTAATCTAACTCAACAAAGGAATAGAAGGAAAAGTATAAATAGAAGGCTGGGGCGCACCTATTATTCATTCCGGATTTGGTATATTGCTTGTTATTGCTCTTGAGCATACAGTTTGGGAGTTTTGCTGTACAAACCCTTGTGAGCAACTCAGTGGTGAAAGATCCACTCACCTTGTTCCATAGCTTGGTCTTGGGGATGAAAGTTTCCTCCACACCATTCTACACTCAGCATATTTCCACCTAGCGAGTCAGGAAGTAGCAGGGCCGTACTGTTCTTGAGTTTCCATCAAGGGCGCACCATCATATAGAGAAGGGTTCGATCCAGCTGATCAGGAGAGCCTTTGGCCATTCCGACACTTGGGTTTTACTTGCAGGGGCCCAACCATCATTTTGAGGGTTTTTCTGGAGAGTTATCATCATCAGATCTTTAGCTTCAGATTAGGACGACTTGGAGGCAAAGGGACGTCCTATGATTTAGTAAATCTCAGATCTAGAGAGATTCACCTAGAATTTGAGTCTGAAACTTCTCCTACGGGGTTATCATATCCCGATCTACATTCCTGGGAAGTTTCAGGGCATTTGGAGACTTCTCTCATCAGGGCCAAACTACCTAGGGTTCTAGGCACCTAGGAGAGAAAAACTTCATTAGAAGATTAAGAGTTTGGAGGAGTTTGCCTTAGCCTTTCGGCTTGAGATTTCAGAAGGGTATTCCTATCACCCAAATCTATCAGTTGGAAGAGTTTGGGCTCATTTGGAGTTTTCTTGCAGTTGGGCCGAGTTATTGAGGGTTTCAGCCTTATATTGGAGAGTGGCATCTCCTAGCTTGAGGAATCGACATTCAGATCTACTTGTATTGGTCTTCATCTCTCATCCAGCCTTTGGAGGCTTATTTTGTATCGACAGAGCATTTTGTAGCAGCTCGTATTTCTTATCTATTGGGCCATCTAAGGATTATTCCCGATCTGCCCTCTATTGTATTGGTTCCATGCTTCTTA